>SNQJ01S0035931.1:5011-17630 GCA_010110895.2 Picea sitchensis | reverse complement strand
CCAAGATCTTTCAAAACTTTAATTTTTCAAAACCCTAAAACCTTAGGCGGCCTAAACGGATGGATTAGGAATTCAAAATGTTTTACCTTTCAAACAAAAATAAATAACTTCATGTTTATTGTGAACTGAACTATGGTACTGGTGAGGAATCGCTATCAGTAATATGACTTGACCTTAGTTTGATATGATAGCTCTTCTTCACATTAATATGACATGACGTAAGTTTTACATGACAATTATTCTTGAATTTAGCCATATAAATAAAAGAAAATAAGTAGCAGTTGAGAGTCACTTGGTATGGGATCCCAACCAAAAGAAAAAAAGTAGCGGTTGAGAGTCGTCTGCCATTGGTTTCCAAGCAATTTTTCTAATCCTCTCGACTCCTCCGAAGTTGCATTATTTTTCAAAACTTTAATTTTTCAAACCCTAAAACTTTGGGAGATCTACGGACGGATCGAGAATTTAAAATGTTGTACCTTTCAAACAAAAATAAATAATTTCATTGTGTGCATGGTGAGCTGAACCACTGGTCAGGAGTCGCTATCAATGATATGACTTGACATTAGTTTTATATGACAGCTGTCAATAATTTTATACTGGTTAAATTTGTTACGACCAGTCAAGGACCTTAAATTTGGGGATGATTAATCAAAACTTGAAATTTTCTTAGTTAGAAATTCATGTAATTAGATACCATGTAGTAGTGAGTTAATTATTGGTTCAAGTGAATATTATATACTATATAGTGAGTTAATTATTGATTCATTGTTGCATTAGGTGAAAATTTTCAAAACTTGAAATTTTAAGAGTTAGAAAGTCATATTAGTAGGTGAACATTATATATCATGCAGTGAGTTAATTATTGATTTATTGTTTGATGCATCAAGTGAGCTAATTGTTGGTTCACTCTTTGATGCATCAGGTGACATAATAAACATAATGAGTTGTTTATTATCTAATGAATAGGATTAAAAGGTAGTGAATAAATGATTGACTCACTGCATGAGTAAATTATTAGTGAGTTTGGTTCTAAGGGTTATCACTGTGGGAGTGGTTTATCTATTAAACTATTTAGTAAATTACTAGTGGTTTTGGTCAACCGATAAGAATAGTTTATCCAATAAGAATAGTTTATCTATTAAACTGTTTTTTATTTTTGTGTTTAATTCTTACTAAAATCAAATTATTGGTGAAATTGAAATTTTCCATTGTTTAAATAACAGTTTTAAATGAACAAATGAGTACCTCACCTTAAAAAAAAACCTCTAATTTAATTTAGTGTGAAATCTCAACAACTATATTTAGAATTCCTGTAACTCCATGGATTCTTTGCAATTATTGGCCGGTTTATCTAGAAAATTGTTCGGAAAACCTCTAATTTAATTTAGTATGCAATCTCAACAACTATACTTAGAATTCCTGCAATTCCATGGATTCTTTGCAATTCCATGGATTCTTTGCAATTTTTGGCCGGTTTATCTAGAAAATTGTTCGGAAAACCTCTAATTTAATTTATATGCAATCTCAACAACTATATTTAGAATTCCTGCAATTCCATGGATTCTTTGCAATTTGTGGCCGGTTTATCTAGAAAATTGTTCCCAAAAAAACCCTTAAAAAGTTCAAAATGTCTAAATAAACCTATAACTGTGGGTCCCCCTTCAAACTTCTGACTCTGAGATCTGGGAACACCATGTAATATATGTCAGAGAGTACTAACCCACCGATTTATTTAAGAAGCAACCTAGAGCATTTGAAAGACATGTGAAACTTGAAGTAACGGTTTTCATTTGGCCATCAAATAATTTAGGGCGTTCTCTGAACTTGTGTTCTGTTTTAGCAGCAGCTGTATGATTCTCAACGACAGTCCCCGACGTCAATCTCTGCAGAGATTACTGATTTCTTTTTGTTGGGCAACCTGATTGATGTAATGTGTAATGCATGATCATTTATTTTGAATGCAGAAATTAATCGGCCGGCAGTAGCTGCAATGTCGAGTGCGGTTGCTTCAGTCGTAAGTATGGAATTCGAAGGCGTCGTGTTTTCACCTACTGTGACACCCCGGTCATCATCCAAGGAACTGATACTAGCCGGAGCTGGTATATCAAGTCATGACCATGCATAGATTTTCCATTTACTTGTTTAGCTGTATATATGAAAATTCAACCGGTGCTTTCCACATTCTTGATTGCTTCTTTTCTGTCAATCTAGATATAATAAGTTAATTTAATAACCAATATACTCATTCTGTCAAATTTTTAGACATGGTGAAAGTTTCACCATGAAGTAAGTTTCATATATGTTGAAACTTTGTTTATGGAGGTACTACCTCATTTTGTATCAATCCTTAAGATAGAAAAATCCATTAGAATTCCGGATAAATCATAGCTCTGACTTTCCTGAATTACTGCAGGGGAGGAAAGATTACTACGTAATTACACTGACTTTAGATTAAAGTACTGTGTTTAATTTAGGAAATATAAACCTAGCACTCACTTCTACATAAAAATTGATTATGCTAAACCATTAAACTTTACAGGTGTTTGAGGACTGATGATCGAGGCGGAGTTCGTCAAGTTTACGGCAATCGGTGTTTATATTGAGGAGGCAATAGTTCCCCACCTTCTTCTCAAATGGAAGCACAAGACGGCCGAAGAGTTGTCGAATACGTTGGATTTCTACATGGATCTTGTCACATGTAAGTTTGCTAATAGTTTCGTGTCTTTGATATTCGAAAACGTGGTAACGGTACAGGAATTAATGGGCTTCGGTGGGAAACGTACTCCACGTCTGTATGAGAAAGTCGCAAGAGTAGCATTCGTCTAGCCACTCACGGGCGTTAAGTTCTGTCGGAAGGTGAGCGAGAACTGCAGGATAGCGTGTGAAGCTGCTGCTATTTACAGCGAAGTGGAAGCTACGGCGATTGAGCAATTGGAGGACGTTTTCAAAAACAGACAGGAGCGCAAGGGGCGGAGATCACTGGATCTGGGCCCTTGTTTAGGGATTTTTGGGTTTTGGGCTTATGTAACAGGTATGGGGATGTCGGTCCATGGGTTTACTTATGTTTAGGTCCATTTTGTAATGTATAAATAGATGTTTAGACGATGTAAAAGGAGACAATATAGGAATCTGTATAATGATGTGCTAAGTGAAAGTGATAGTTGTACATGCTTTGTGCATGCACTGTGAGACTTGCAAGACTAAGTGCAAGTGACTGTAAGGAATTGAATAGAAACTTTGTTCTGTAACCTAACTCGGGGAAGGAGGATCTCGTGAGGTGCGCCGCAGATCTCTTGTGCTATGCACAGTAGGATCTTGTGGCTCTGTGCATGTAGAAGATTGACAAAAGATAATAAAAGAGAAGAAGATTTGGTGAAAGTGGGGTGAACCAAGTACATCCTGTGTTGCTATGCTTTGTGTGATGTATTGATGATGCGATGTTCTTAATAATGTGAATGAATGCTAAATATGATCTTTAGGTGTTAATTGTTTGGGCATATTGGATCTTGTAGACTATTGTGCTGCTTTGTTATTAGGGTTTATCTGCATTGTAAACGAAGGTTAAATACTAGTGAACTATAACTGCTAATTTATTTGTTAAGGTGTTACGATTACATATCTATGTGTCAGCTAAGGTTGCAGACACTAGAACAATCACATATCTATGTCCCAGCTAAGGTTGCAGACACTAGAGTGTTGCAACCACCCATTCCTCTACCTCGAGTGAGACTTCATCTTCTTCGTAGGTGTTGCCGAAAGGGCAGGTAGTTAGGGTTTTGTTGGTATGCTCTTGAGCGTTGAACCCTAGGTCTGCCTTTGTGCCAACACTATGGTTTCAAGTATCTAACAAAAACCCTTTTGAATATGTGATGTGTGCAAGAAGTAATAGTGAGTGATTAATTTTAATAATTTAAGTGATCAAAGTTTTGGCATGTGGACATCGCTTGGTCCTTTACAATTGTTTATCTATAACTTACTAAATTCCACAAACAATCATTGCAAAAATTGAAAAAACCCTAAGTAACTAGTATGGTGGACATGTGGGTCCTTACTTTTGAGCTTTAGTCTCCCCAAGATGTTATCTGATCTAAGAAAGTATTGAAACTATTCCTAGTTCGTGAACATGTGGGCATGTGTAAGCCCTTACAACGCTTTAAACATCCTAAGTAATTTAGTCTAAGAATTTGAAACTATCCTAATAGTGTGCACATGTGGGCATGTATTGGCTTTTACAATTCTTTGAGATTATGTTTCAAAAACAAGCTAAGACGTATCACGATCTCCTAAAATGGTTGATTTGAAAGGGAGATGGAGGTTTCTTCAAGCAATCTTTTTTTCTGATTTCCAAGATCAGACAAGGGTGCGAGGAAAAAGCATACTCCAAGATTGTCTAAATATCCTTCTAGTCCTCAATTAATGTAATATTTTTGTAAAAGAAAAATCTTTTAATGAAATTCAAATGCTAAAATTTAAGCCATCCATGTGGCAACCAAGGAAATCAAAATATATTATGGTTCTTTTAAAACCCACTAGAATTCTATGTGTGACTAAGTTATCTATGAAAGAATGAACTTCAATCCTGCTTGTTATGGATTTTACAAAGTGCATAAAAGAAATCTAAGCTACGAGAAAAAATTCAGGCTCAAAATCCCTTACAATGTGGTGAAAAAAAACTTATGCGCAACATTTTGCACAAAGAATTGAGTAAAGTACCCATATCGCACAAAATGAAAAGGATGTGAATGTGTAATTATGCGCGTACCGCTCAATTATTTTTCCCAAACAAACGTGCATGCAGGAAAATGGCACGCCAAAAATTTAAAATGGAATCATCTAATAGAGGGGTGAATTGTAGTGAAGGGTAGGCTGAGCCGGTTTTGAACCTTGCAAACACAAGAGAGTGAGAGTAGAAGTGCTAAGAGTCCAAAGGGGGAGTAATTTGATCCCCATTCCCTAGTATGGTCTCCAAAATCTTGGGTTTCCTTTTCCACTTGGGTGAGAAAAAAGAGGACCCTTGATTTCTTAGTTGGACTAGCTAAACAACACATAACAATGGTTAGCATATTAGTAAACATGTAAACAATGAAACATATATCAAAGAAAAATAAAATGATAAACCAAAAAACATGAATTAAACAACTATCAACAAGAGATGAAAAATATTGAATACAAAGAGTTGATATCCAATAGACACTAGTATTCTTAATTTGAGAACACCAAAAGGAGAAATGTGGGACTTGTGAATCCCTTATTCCTCCTAAGGGAGAGCTCTTGAATCCCTCAATATAGAGCTTCTACTCTCCTCTTCTAACTAGACAATGGTGAAAAAATGTATGGAAAGGCTTTCCAAGAGGTAGAAAGGATTTACTTTTATATACTTTCTCAAAGTGGTCTTGAGGGAGGAAATGGTTTATCCAAAAAAATTGAACAACATAACACTACAATAAACTTCTTCTTCTTTTTCATACAATGATCCTCTATTTATATAAGGATTGCTAGATATTTCACAACTAGTTTCAAATGTAAATGGGCAGACCTTTGAAGGTACCTCCCATCCTTTTAGTGATCCCAAGGAGGAATTTTAGGGCGATTTTGGGTTATGGTTGAGATCTACTTCATCTCATAAGTGGTTGAGGCCCGACCAAAATCATCAATGCGTTGTGTCTGCATCCGTGTAGGTTTCTCGATTGTCAGTCCTGAAACCCCCGCACTATGTGCATTGTACCATGTGTTAGCCCGCGTAGATGTGCACACACTGCCTTTGCTGAATGTGTGCAGGATCTTTTTGCACAGTTTTGTGACTATCTGGCCAACTTCGATTGTGATCCTCTCGTAATTATTGGTTATATTATTTATTTTTGTTCATTGTTTCTTCATCGGTTGTTTGTATTTGCATGAGCAATTTTTTCTTAATAACAAATAGGGAAAAACATTTTCCATTCTTCAATGCCTCTCATAATTTAGTGCATAGACTCAATCCTCTACCACTTCCTTACTCCTCTTCCTCGCATCTCCAAGATATCATCCTCGTCATTCCTATATCCATAATATGAACTAGTGTTAATTTGCTTATAGATCACATACCTGCACCTCCTATTTTTGGTCTCAAGGGGGATTATCGAATAACTCTTTGGGGATGGAGAGGAATTTCATAGCCCCAAAGTATCTATAACCAAGGCCATTTCCTGTGGCACCAGGAACACCAACTTTGTTCCCTTTCAAGTCTTTCAAGGACTACAAAGCTTTACGATCAGAGCTTCCCAGTGCCCCTTTTCCTTGTTCAACATGAAAGGACCCTCGTGGATATCTTAATTATAACACCTTCTCTCCCTCAAGAATGACCTAAGCTCCATATTGTATATTTAATATAAGTTAAGAAACACATTTGAAAAAAAACCCGATGATCCATAAGATTTGTTAGCATTCCTTATTGTTAAATATTATACATTACCTTGGCCTTGGCCTACTCCTCCATGAAATCCTCACCCATTTACTTACTAAGAATCAAATCATGTTTATTTTTCTCCATAACCATGCACTCGATCACTTTTTGATCCATAAGGGGAACATGGGGAACCAAATCTCTCTCTCTCCATGTTGTTGGTTTCCCTTGTCCTTCTCTCTCATCTCTTCCTCCACATTCTCATCTTCCTAGAATAGGACCAGATTAATGGAAACTATATCCCTAATCTTGATCGTCAACCTTACCTTCCTCTAGATAGACTTGATCCTTTGCCACTCCCTCATTGCTCCGGCCTTCATATCCTCCTCCAGAGTCCTCTCAAATTTCTCCAATATATTGTTCTTGTCATCCACATCACCATAATAACTTGTGTCAATTCACTTTGATATCACATACATAGACCTCCTCTTCTTCGCCTCGTCAATCTTGTTGAATAGTGCTTTGAAATATGGAAATAATTTCTAGATTTCTTGAAGAAATTCGTGGGAATACTAGGATTAGGGTTGGAAGTCAACATAAGCCAGAGTTTTGGAGAAACAATAGAGGACTAAATAAGATGTTGATTTTGATAAGGTTTTTTGGATTTTGGAGTTCTTGATGGGGAGAATATAGAAGTATTGTACACTTTGTAATGAAAGTGAGTGTTCCAAGGGAGACCCTTTGGTGTGTTATATCTTATTTTTATGTATCTTTCATGGTATGTTTGTTCATATTGAGAGGTCATTAAAAAAGAGTAAATATTAGTAGAACTTGATGCCTTTGTTGAAGGGTGATAATGTTATCAAATTTCTATAAAATAAATGAAGAGATCCTACTTGCTTTATTTCAGTGTTTCATGGAAACTTGCATAGGAGATATAGCTAAAGCATGCACAAACAAAGCTTATGAAGAAAATGAAGAGAAATTCAATATGGAAGAATGAGAAAATATATTCACACTACTCCAATGAGTTGATGATTGATACATAGATCATGATCAATATGATACAATGAATGAGTGGAATACACTCGTATATAGGGAAAAAAATTCCATAATTAAGAAAAGCAATCAAGAAGCTAACTTTCCTTAGGAACGCATGCATGCATAATAGTGATGGTAAAAATAGAAAGTCTAAAATAGAACAAGTCAGTTAACTCCCACTGAACTAGTGTTACTCCCACTAAACTAGTGTGTAGAAAATAGAAATTTCTCCAGCACCCCCCCTAAACATCACTATGGAGTAAACAATGAGTCTCGGCTACTGGCCCATTTTAGGTATTCATGTACAATGCAACTAATGAACACTGAATAAAAATGAGGAAAGAGGGAAAACCACGTGGGAACAAAGCCCCCCCTCAAAAGATAATGTATCAAAAGAAGAAAATGGCAGCTACTAGGCAACTGTGTTCTTCACTCTAAGACGATCCTGCAAATTCTAAAACTTCTGCTCACTGAAAGTCTTCGTGAACATGTAGAAATCTTTATGGATCTGATGAAGTCCATTGGCAACCTGTCTAGCCTTGTACCTCTTGATCCTGTGGACACATATGCACCTGAAAATATTCTTTCCTGGTTGAAGTGGAACCAGATGCGCAGTATGATTATTTAGGAGTGAGTCATACTCCTTCTTCATGGTTGTTTTCCATAATGGATTTCCCACAACCCTATTGTAGGTCCATGGATCAGTAGATTGAACCATATAGCAATGCATGGGCATCACAACTTCTGAAGCTGGAAATACATGAGAAGGCTCCTCATGTTGAGATCGAGTCTTCCTCGAATCCAATGGATTCCCTGCAAGGTTTCCTGCTTCCTGAAGTGTGGTATGTGCCTTCTTGGGCATATGCTGAAGATTCAACGTTGGATTCTTATCTGGCTATACTACCTACTTATTTCCATGTACAAAATCTAACTGTATGGAATTATATTTGATGTCTCATACTGATGGAAGCACAAAAGTATATGCATGTTGCACTGGAGGTGCATACAAAGTAATCTCCTTATGTTTAAGTATAATAGAGGAGTCATCGTCAGGAAACACAGTAAATTTATACAACCTTGACTTGTGATCCACCTCACCAATTGCAATGATGGAATTGTCATGCATGTCAATTACTGAAACTGAATCTGATGTAAATTCAACCTTTTTACCTTTCCGAGTGATGTGATAAATTGAGAAAAGATTCATAGAAATCTTTGGAACATGTGGAACATTCTCAAAACTTCCATTGTGGAGTTCCAATCTCCCTTCTCCTGCTACTTCTACTAGAGTATCATCCCACATGAGAATAGGGGGTCTTGAGCATGGAATCAAAGAAGAGAAAACTTGCATTTCACTGCCATATGATGGGATGCACCAGAATCTATTATCCATGAATCAGATGAGGAATTAATTGCAACAAGAGCATGATGATTACCTTTCTTAGGAGAAATATCTTCTTCCTTCTGCTTCTTGACTCCCTCTAGAATGAAGTTTCCAAGGTTGTTCTACTAAAGTGTCTGTTCCATAAGATTTATATGTTTCTTCATACATGTGGATTCTTCATGATTTGGTTTATTGTAGTAAGTGCATTTCTGTCCATTCTTCTTATTCTTGGAATCTGAAGAGTCTTTGGAACCTGAAGAATCGTTAAAGGGTTTGGAATATCCCTCCTTCCCGTTCTATTTGGATGGCCCTTTTCCATCATGCATGGTGAGTACATGTTCTTTGATATCTTTCATGAGGCCCATATGTATGATTTTTGTCTTCTCTTATGTAAGAGACTCAATGATTTGATCCAATGTAAGAATTTTCCATTTTGTTCCAAAAAGACATCGACCAGAATGGAAATTAGAGACATATACAACGTATTATGGTCCTAGCTTGGCCAAGATTGTTAGAATAAGTTGTTTCTCTTTTGTAGACTTGTCAGTACCACATCCACCCAAGCTCAAAATCAAATATTTAAATTTAGTAAAGAAATCTTGTATATTATCAAAAATTTTAGGATCTAAGGTATTCAACTCTACCTCAAGCATATGACCTCGCATCTCATCCTACTTTCCAAAGAGTCCTTCCAAGGTGGTTTATATCTTATTTGGTGTCTTGCATCTGGTGACATGAAACAATAAATCAATGGAGATTAACTCAAGAACTAGTCATGTGGCTTCATCCTTATGGTTCCCCCATCTCATCTTCTCAATCATTGATGCAGGCTTTGTTTATGTCGCCGTCATCAAATTATACAATCATTTTCTTTTGAGTTGGAATGTCGCCTTGGGATTCCAATCAAAATAATTGTATGGTGTGAGGATTACCACCAAGTTTGACTGTATAATATTTTTCCTATCCATCTATCCCACTATTTTTAAGAACCCCTAAAAATTCACTCTCAATCTGCAAGTGAAAAATTAAGAAATCACGGCAGAAACGGAATTTTAAGTGAGAATTTGTATCAGTTTCAAGAGATGAGATTCCAACTTGCTTTCTAATCCAACGGTGAGGAATATCGCCAAATGGTTGAAAACCCACTTGAATAATGGGTCGATTTACTTTCTATGTGGGTCGTTTCCTCAAAACATTAACATTTTGGGAGAAATCACTGTGGAAAGGTACAACCATGGATTCGTATAAGTTTCAGGAGGCTATCATTCAACATACTTTCTGAGAAAATGGTGAAGAAAATTGCCAAACTGTTAAAGACCCTCTTCCAAAATGGGTCGATTTACTTTCTCCGTGGGTAGTTTCCTAAAAAATGTAATATTTTGGGAGGAATAACTGATGAAGGTATGACCACGGATTTAGCTCACCAAAACTTTGATTTTCCTTATTCTTTGGTTTGTTTGTCTTGCTCCAAGCAGCATAGCTCTAATACCATGTAAGTGTTTCATGGAAACCTGCACATGAGATCTAGCTAAATCTTGCACAAACAAAGCTTATCAAGAAAAGGAAGAGACATTAAATATGGAAGAATGAGAAAATATATTCACACTACTCGAATCAGCTGATGACTGATACATAGATCATGATCAATATGATACAATGAATGAGCGGAATACACTCATATATAGGGAAAAATATTCAATAATTAAGAAAAACAATCTAGCAGATAGCTTTCCTTAGGAATGCATGCATGCATAATAGTCATGGTAAAAATAGAAAGTCTAAAATAGAACTAGTCAGTTAACTCCCACTGAACTAGAGTTACTCCCACTGAACTAGTGTGCCGAAAATAGAAATTTCTCCAACACTTTATAGGCCTTTAGGGACATGAGAGGAATTTTTGTGAGTGTGGGACTCAAAAACTTGAAGTATGAAAACTAAATGTGATTCCATTTATCGTATTGACATGAATCAATAATGCTCATAACACATGAAATAAAGTGGGGATTCACATAGAAAAGGTGTCTAAGATTCCTTAGGAAGTTGTCATTAAGTGGCACATAAAATGGTGCATACAAATATATGGTGTTATGATGATTGGAGTGATTATGAGAGGGAGATATTGTAGTTTCTCAAAACCTAGGAATTTATAGGATAAGTGGAATGGCCACATGACCTTTCTCACAATCAAGGGATTATATGAAGATGATAATATTCCCATTCTTAGAATCTATGAATTTGGGTGCTGAAGAGAATGAGAAAATTTTCATTCTCACAATCAAGGAATTAGGGTGATTAAGAGGATGATCACATGTAATTCTACCATTTCTCACAATATAATAATTTGGGTGATTTGAAGAAGGACCAAAGGCCCTTTCTCACATTATTAGTAGGCATTGAGGTGATGAAGAGTTTGTCACCATTCCTTTTCTCACAATGTAAGAATAAAGGAGAAGGGGTATATGCATATTCTCACAATCTAAGCATGCAAGTGATGAATATAAAGAGAACTTACCCTTTCTCAAGCTCTATTAATCCATTAAATGAGGATAAATTATAAATTTACAAATTAAATACATACACTTCTCAATGCAATCCCAAGCCCATCTTTTGAAGAATCATTGGGTGGTGTTGAAAAAACCCACCTCTAATTACCTATGGTCATTCAAGTATACCATCATAATCACGTCTACGAATAATGGTGTCCATTAACTTCTCATGATGAAAGAAGTATCATACCTACCTATGACAAATCTTCTTAGTATTTTTCCAATTTAATTTTATTATTTTCGATATACAATGTATTACATCACTTGTCCCACAACCATACATCGTATTTACAATATACATTGTTAAATCAAGGATTAAATCCCTAGGTTTTACAGCTAGATAATAGGCATATCATTGTGATGAATTTATCAAAGGTCATGTCAAACACACTAGTACAAAATATTTTATAGAAAAGATTGATTTTTTTGGTAGTCCCAAACAATATTCTTGTGGAAGAGTTGGTTTGCAACATTAAATCTTTCATCATATGAAAAAAAAATAGAAAATTATTAAATCATTAGGAAGGAATGCATGGTAGTGCTAAGATCCTCTAAACAAAACAAAAAAACATTGTGTCTAAGGATGAGAGAAAATATCGTTGGTATTTGATAAATATTAAATACATTACTTGATACTCAAGACTAGCAAGGTAAATGCTACCATAATAATGGCTAAATTAGATTACCATAACAAATTTATGGCGCACCTCACATGTGGAAGCTATAGAGTAATCAATAAATACCCTAGGAACAAACTAATGTGCACAGTGTCCACAATAATCAAATATTCATCCCTTGATCACTCAATTAAGAAGAAGCTCACTCCAAATAATGATATCATGCCTTATATTTATGGTGCACCCAAGATTCATAAAGAAGGTATCCCCTTAATACTGACTCTAAACACGATAGGATCTGTAACTTACACTTTGGAGATATTTGTTGCTCATTTATTCATCGTTCCCTCTGGAAATACAAACTCCTTTTAAAAGGATGAGCATCATCCTTTGTGAAATGTATCAAAAGCCAAAATGTAGAAGATGATGAAATTCTAGTAAGGTTTGAATGTTAAGAACCAAATATCAATATAGCATAGAAAAACCTCATAAAAGCTACTCAATGTCTTGAAAAAGAGATAATTTCAGATAATAAGCCTCTTCGAGGGGGGAACCTCCTTTTACCCCACTTAAATGTTCAAGTACAAGATGATTCAAAATGAAAATGTCTCCTTGGTATATATAGGAGACTAGGAGGTATAATTACAAC
>SNQJ01S0035930.1:57720-67807 GCA_010110895.2 Picea sitchensis | reverse complement strand
ACGTTGATGTTGATGAAGGAACAAACATAGATGGCCCTAAGAAATTTAACAAATTAAGAAATTCTTAAGCTACTTTCCCAATTAAATATCACCTAGTTTAGAATCTAAGTCCTAAGTCTAAAACTTCTCAGGGTAAAAATTTGTCTAACCTTAAAAACAGACCCTATAAAAATAAAAATAAAAATTTAAACTAAAAACCACTTAAGTAATAGTTTTAGTTTTCATAAATTTTTGGGGTAAAATGAAGAGAGTATTAATTTAATTAGAATCTGTGGTTTTAAATTGTAAAGAAGAAATAAATTATTTAAATTGTGAAAGTGTAAAAATATTTTAAATTAATAATAAAAGGAAAAGAGTAAAACGCACAACTGCCATTTTGGCTTCATTTAAAAGGGGAAAGAAGGGAAAAATAAAAATTAGGAAACTAAGAATTGGAGGAAACATAATAAAGGAAAGAAGGGAACTTATGGTAAAAAGCGAGGTCAACATAGTAAGGAATCTACAATTAAGAACTTTCTAAAATGAACTAAATTAGCAACGTCTTTTTAGGGAAAGTATTTAAACCTGAAGGGGAATCTAGGAACACCTAGGACAAATTATAGGAGCATCTCTAGGTGGGTGAGGGAAATGAGTAATTTAATAAATTAAAGAAAATAAATTTTGGAGGAAAGTGGGGGATGAATGACACTTGTACGATGGAGAAATTTGAGATGATTTCATTAAAACTTAAATAAAAAAGGGATTTAGGGAAAGTTTGGAGGTCTAAAACCTCATAAAAGAAAGGGAAGATAAGGAAGAAGGGGATGGGTTGTTAGCGTAACGTTACGTTGTCGGAATTGTGACTTGACTGATTACTTGTGGAGAGTTGGGATTTTCCAACTTGGATAGGAGTGGTAGCTCGGCCTTGCAAGGTGAGCTGGGAAGCTAGACAGACCATTTGGATTGTGTGTGGCCCCTTTGCGGCTCGAGGGGCTAAGGGGGAAGCAGAGTACCCCTAGCGATTGGTTGGGAGGTACCGGTGTAGTCTCGACGGTCGACGAGGGGAGCGGCACGGAGCATGAGCGGTACGGAGCGCGCGGTCATCATTCCAGGCGGGAGTTAAAGCAACGGTATGTTTTTCATTTTGCATGATAGAAGGTATTAGGACCTTGGCCCTCTCTTATTGTTATCAACAATTTTGTATTGTCACTGTGAGATGAAAAATACTTAACTTCAATCTGCTTGGGTTCTCATTGGATTGATTGGTTCTCTTGCCTTGTTCTTCGGCGATTGAAATTGTGTTACAGTTATAAAATATTTCTTCTTACTCTGTTGTTGCATGTCGGTTGGGATAAAAGAGATTTTATGGCTGTGTGTATATATGACTGGGGGTGTTTTATATGACTGTGGGTGTATTACACATTACAGTGGGCATTTTTATGTTAATGGGGGCGTTTTATATCACTGTGGGTGTAATACACATTATAGTGGGTGTTTTTATGTTAATGGGGGCGTTTTATATCACTGTGGGCGTATTACACATTACAGTGGGCGTTTTTATGTTAATGGGGGCGTTTTATACCATTGTGGGCATTTATATATTACAGTGGGCGTATTTATATTGATGTGGACATTTTTATATTACTATGGGAGTTTTCTATTACTGTGGGCGTTTTGTATATCATTGTGGGCATTTTTGTTTTTGTAAATTTAGATCTAAGAATTCGTTCTGGCAATAGTTGCATGGGCATTTTTGTTTTTGTAAAATTAGAAATGAGTATTCGGTCTAGCAATAGTTGTATGGGCATTTTCGTTTTTGTAAAATTAGATCTGAGAAATCATTCTAGCAATAGTTTTTTGGGCAATTTCGTTTTGTAAATTTAGATCTGAGAATTCGTTTTGGCAATAGTTGTATGGGCATTTTGTTTTTGTAAATTTATATCTGAGAATTCGTTCTGGCAATAGTTGTATGGGCATTTTCATTTTTGTAAATTTAGATCTTAGAATTCATTCTGGCAATAGTTGTATGGGAATTTTCGGTTTTGTAAAATTAGATCTAAGAATTCGTTCTGGCAATAGTTGTATCGACATTTTCTGATGCAAGAGCATCGCAAAAGTCAAGTGAGCGTGGAGACAGCGTAATGTACTTTTTGAGAACTTGATAAATTGCTTGAAAATCTTTTTGAAATTGATGCGCCAAACCTTTAATGAAGCCATTTATGAAGGAGCGCCTTTGTATATTGTATTAGACCTTGAGTGATTCGCTCTCGTCCTTAGTAGATAGGAGGCATTTAAACTAGGTAATGCAGGTAGATAGACTTGAATTCATAGATTAGACACTTTTAGAAAGAAGGATGGAAAACGGATATAGACATCCTCATTGTACATTGTAACATAATTCAGGAATAGTTGAAGCAGGAAGAGCACAGGAGAATAGCAGAGAGCTGTAGAAGAACATCCATGTATAGATCTTGAATTAATAGAAGAAAATGATTCAAATCCATGGGTTGTGTCTATTCTCTGTGTGTTGATGCTAAATGATGTGCTCATGAGTATTTGTTTTCCTGTTACGCATTTAATTTACTTCTGTGTATGTGATTTCATGTTTGAGTTTGAAATCTGAGGGGAAGAAGAAATGAGTTTCAATTGTTTCTCTATTTGAGAAAGGATTCCTGCAAGGAGTGCAGTTGAAGTCGTCCGCAGGGAGTGCATTGACAGGAGGCTCAGGTAGTTTGACTCTTGTTCTCATTCACCCAGAAGTGAAATTGGGTTACTAGAGCCATGCCAGGTGGGCGCAGACTAAGGGAGAGTCTCAGTTGTGAATCAAAGAAAAATCTTTGAAGGACTGTGGCTGTAGGTGTACATAGGGTCGGAGAAACCCAAACACTTGAAGTGTTTGCAAGTTGCTGCCAGGACGGCATGCAAAGGGTTCTCTTTTTCTAAGAGACCGAGGAGTTGGAGAAATCTCAAGAGGGATAGAACCTTCAGAACCTAAGGAAGGATTGCACAGGGAGTTCGTGCCATGGAGCACCTAGAACAAGTGTTGCAAGGTTGCACACAGGAGGACCGTGAGCCGTACGATCATTGTTGGGTTTCCTGTCAGCTGCTCGATCAGGCAGAAGTTGCATCAGGGTTACGTCCTAGTGAGAAAAGGAAAGCACCCAAAGAGGCATCGAGAGTCGGGAAGTCGGATTTCCTGAGGTCGTGAGAATCGGGACATCAAAAGTCTTGAAATCACGACGAGTGTAGAGCCGTCCATCTATTGGGATAGGTGGCAGGGATCAAGAGTCCATCGACATTTTGGAAGTTCAGGAGTCAAGATACCTGAGACCTTTCAAGTCTCGAAACACTGATGAAGTCCTAGCCATGGATTTTAGGGTGGACACGCATCAGAAGATCCAAGAGGAGTCAGGGTTCAGTGTATCAGGAATTCTGAGTACAAAACGTTGCATCAGGAATCGCGATCTCGCGATGTCCGAAAAGCTGACGAGGGGATAGTGACGTGGAAGAGTCAACCCTTACATGCATCGGGGATCAGTGTTCTGTGATTCTTAGGAATCATAGCAGCGAGAATCATGAAACTCTGAAATGAGATTTCCCGATAGGCTAAAAGAGTGGGTCATGGAGGAGTCAGTGAGGTGGACAGGTGGCATATTTCATCAGGGTTCGGGGCTTGGTAAAGTGATGTGCTTGGAACATCGTGAGTGTTGAATTCCTGAAAGGAGAAACTCCGATAGGGACGCGAAAGGTCAGCGTTGACTTGCATCGGGGTTCGGGGTTTTGAGAATCCAAAACCATGCGACCACAAGACTCGCGAACCTGCGAAATCCAATTTCCCGATCATTAAGGGGAATATTTTGGAGAACTGTTGTGGGTGTGGAAAATTCTCGATAGGGAATTAGAAGATCTTTTCAGTTCTTCGGGTCGAGGAAGGAGGAGGTCCTGTGAGCGAACGTGTCTGAGGGCGTGCCTACGTCAAAGTGGTATCAGAGCCAGAGAATTTTTTTTCTTTCTGTAGTAAAGAAGAAGTAAATTCACCATGCCACCAAGGAAACGGGATAGACAGTCACCCGATCCAGAGGAAAGAGAAAACCCGAGGAGAAGGGGTAGGCAAGTGCAGAATGCAGAAATGGAAAGAGAGATATGTGATCTACGAGCTAGACTCGAAGATATGGAGACAACGCAAAGACGCACAACCAGTTCGGGGGATCTTATTGATTCTGAAAGCGAGGTTGAAGATAAGCAAGAAGAAGAAGTTGTAGTCGAGGATGCAGCCAATGAACATCTAATCAAAGCTATTGCGTAGATGGGTGCGAAAACAAAGATGGACATTCCAGTTTATGAGGGGAATCTGGATGCGGAAGATCTTTTAGATTGGATTAGAGCTCTGGATACATACTTCGATTATGAAGATGTCAAAGAGCATAAGAAGGTCAGGCATGCTGTCACGAGATTGAAGGGACACACAACATTATGGTGGGACGAGATACAAACAGATAGACGCTGCAAGGGCAAGCAGAAAATTAAAAGTTGGGATCGAATGATTGCAAACATGAAGGCAAATTTCATCCCCAGAGATTATCAAATCACTTTGTTCAGGAGAATGCAGAACCTGAGACAGAAGCTGATGACAAGTAAAAGAATACACGGAGGAATTCTATCCACTGAACATTAGGGAAGGTCATCGGAAGAGCGATGATGAGAAAGTTGCCAGGTATATGAATGGTTTGAGATATGATATCCAGGATGAGATGAGTATGGAAACCATCAGAACGGTAGAGGATGCCTATCAATTGGCTTTAAAAGCTGAAGAGAAGCTGAACCATAAGCAAGGTCAGTGAGGTCAAGGAAGGAGTCAGCCCAGAGGCAAATCAGTTTCCCAAGATAAATACCAGAAACTTAAGGACGACTAGAAAAAGCCTCAGACTAGAACTGAGAAAGGTGGAAGTTCATAGCGAGACCAGCATGTTGAACAGAGAGGGCAGCATACTGAGAAGAGAGGAGGATATGTCGATAACAATATGTTTCCTCATACTAGAGGTAAAGGAAGAGGAAGAGGTGGAGTAATCACATGCTTCACGTGTGGGAAAAATGGGCACAGGTCATTCAAGTGTCCAGAGAAAAAGAAGGACAGTGGAGGAGAAGCTCACATTGCCGAGGCACAGAGGCGAGATGTTGAAGCAGAAAATGTTGAAGGCAGAAGGTCGTTGATGATGCGTAAAGTTCTCTTGACACTTGAGAAGGAGGTGGAGGACTCAACTCAAAGAAATAGACTTTTCAGAACTGCTTTCAAAACCAAGGACAGGGTATGCAAGGTTATCGTGGATAGCGGTAGCACAGATAATCTCATTTCGACCGAGATGGTAGAGAAGCTGGAGCTGGAGACGACTGATCATCCAAGCCCATACAGAGTTTCGTGGCTGCAAAAAGGACACCAGGTAATTGTCACAAAACAATGATTGGTTGAATTCAAGATAGGTGGATATAATGATAAGATCCTATGTGATGTCATTCCTATGGATGTTTGTCATCTATTGCTGGGTAGACCGTGGCAATATGACAGGAACGTAATTCATGATGGGAAGATGAATACATATACTCTAGAGAAGAATGGGAGAACTCATATGTTGCTTCCGATCAAGGAGAAGGAGGTAAAACTAGAAGGGAGAAATACTGTACTCCTCATGAGTGGGAAGGATCTTCTTACGGAGGTGAAGAAGAAAGAAGATCCACAATTCTTTGTGGTCAGGAAACCAAGGATCATTTTGACTAGCACAAGAGTGGATGATTTTCCAGGAGAAGTTCAGGAGATAATGGAAGAGTTCGCTGACATCGTGGTGGATGAATTACCTCGTTCGTTTCCACCGATGAGGAGTGTGAGTCATCATATAGACCTCGTAACAGGAGCCAGTTTTCCAAACAAAGATGTGTAGAGATTGATGCCGCAAGAGAATGAGGAGGTTAAAAGACAAGTCCAGGAGCTGCTAGACAAATGATTGGTCAGGGAAAGTTTGAGCCTGTGTGCCGTTCCAACGGTACTCAGTCCAAAAAAAGATGGAGGTTGGAGAATGTGTACCGACTCGAGAGCCATCAACAAGGTAACCATCAGGTACAAATTTCCATTGCCAAGAATGGATGATCTGATGGATTTCTTCAGCGAGGAAAAATACTTTTCAAAGATTGATCTGAAAAGAGAATATCACCAGATTTGCATGAGGGAAGACGATGAGTGGAAGACAACATTCAAGACAAATGAAGGTTTGTATGAATGGATTGTCATGCCGTTTGGATTGAACAATGCACCGAGTACCTTTATGAGGTTAATGAATGAAGTCCTGAGGGAATTCATCAGGAAGTTTTTCATTGTGCATCTGGATGACATATTAATTTTCAGCAAGACAAAGGCAGAACATCTGAAGCATTTAGCTACAGTAATGAAGAAGCTACAGCAGGAGAAGTTGTTGATTAACATGAGGAAATATTCATTTATGAAGAAAGAACTCATTTACTTGGGGTTTATTATATCTGCGAATGAGTTGAGGATGGATCCAGATAAAGTGGAGGTAATTAAAAATTGGCCATCACCGAGAAATATTTTTGAGGTGAGGAGTTTTCATGGACTAGCTAGTTTCTACTGGAAGTTCATCAGGAATTTCAGTGGGATTAGTGCAGCAATGATGGACACAGTAAAAAAAAGACATAAATATTTTCACTGGACTGAAGAGGTGGAGAAAAGTTTCAAGTTGTTGAAACGGAAGATCACGGAACAACCGGTTTTGGTGTTGCTGGATTTCCAGAAAGCATTTCAGGTGAAATGTGACGCAAGCGGGTTTGCCATAGGAGCGGTCTTCAGTCAGGAGGACATACCGATTGCCTATTTTAGTGAGAAGTTGAATGAGGCAAAAGAAAAGTACTCCACGTATGATAAATAATTCTATGCCATCATACAGGCATTGAAAAAATGGAGGCACTATTTGATTCCAAAGGATTTTGTTTTATATAGTGATAACCATGCATTACAATTTGTGACTCAACATGAAAAGTTGAATAAGAGGCATGTTAAGTGGGTCAAATACATGCAAAATTTCACTTTTGTAATTAAGCATTTTCGGGTACTGCTAACAAAGTTACTAATGCTTTGAGAACAAAATGTTTCTTGATGCAGGAGTTCAAAGTCAGGACATTAGGCTTTGATGATCTTAGGGACATGTATGCAGATGATCAATATTTTAAAGAAGCATACAGAGCAGCCAAGAACCCAGTTCTTAGAGACAGAAGCCAGTGGGTAGAGTACACGATCCAGGAAGGGTTGTTGTTTAAGGGCAATCAATTGTGTATTCCAAATTGCTCCATGAGGGAGAATCTACTGAAAGAGAAACACCGCTGAGGATTGGTCGGACACTTCGGTCATGATAAAACATTTGAAAAGCTGAGTGAGTCATACTTTTGGCCAAGGATGCAGTCAGAGGTCAATAGGTTTGTAGATAGATGCAGAATTTGCCAGCATTCGAAGGGAAGAAAGCAGAATGCAGGATTTTATCAACCATTACCCATACCCGAGAGGCCGTTGCATGAAATCAGCATGGATTTCGTATTGGGATTGCCAAGGATGCAAAGAGGATTTGATTTAGTCTTTGTGGTAGTGGATAGGTTTTCCAAGATGGCACATTTTATCCCATGGCAAAAAACCAGTGATGAGACTCACATCGCAAATTTGTTTTTCAAAGAGGTCGTTCGACTTCACGGCTTACCAAAAAGTATAGTTTCGAACAGAGATACAAAATTCATAGGGCACTTTTGGAGGACATTATGGAAGAAGCTGGGAACTAACTTTATATTTATTTCATCTTATCATCCGCAAATGGATGGGCAGATAGAAGTAGTGAACATAAGTCTGGAAGACTTGCTGAGAAGCTTGGTGACAGAGCACCACAGCCAGTGGGATAGTATATTGCCGCAAGCAAAGTTTTCATATAATGATTTAGTGAAAATGAGCACAGGACAAAGTCCATTTCAGATTGTGTATGGCATGCAGCCGAGAGGAGTTTCTGAATTAAGGGATTCAGAACAGATTGCTACTAGGAGCGCAAGTGCTCAAGAGTTCGTAGAGGCGATGAAAGAACTTCACAGCTAGGTGAAGCAGCGATTGCTAGATTCAAGTCACGAGTATAAGCGTAGAGACAACCAGTGGAAGAGACAAATTCAGTTCGAGGTTGGTGAATTAGTTTTGGCACATTTGAGGAAAGAGAGGTTCCTGAGGGGAACATACAATAAATTGAAAATGAAGAAAATCGGGCCATGTAAGGTCTTGAAGAAATTGGGGGAAAATGCTTATGAGATCGAGTTACCGGATGGGATCGAAATATCTCTGGTATTCAATGTCGTATATTTATATCCATATAAAGATGAGGAAGCAGAAACAGAAGGTGAACAACTAGGGATTCAGTGGCAGAAGCAGATGACGATTGCAGAGAAGCTAGAGATGGAGAACATATTGGACAAGAGAGTCAGTAAGAAGACCAGGAGGAAAGAATACTATGAGTATTTGGTCAAATGGAAGGGCCATCCAGTGGAAGATGCCAGCTGGGAGAACGAAGTAGAAATACAGAAGCATGGATATACCGTGCAGGAGCTCATGGAAAGGAGCCCATGAAAATTTTCAAGTGGGGGAGTATGATGCAGGAGCATCGCAAAAGTCAAGCGAGCGTGGAGCCAGCACAACGTACTTTTTGAGCACATGATAAATTGCTTGAAAATATTTTTGAAATTGATGCGCCAAAACTTTAATGAAGCCATTTATGAAGGAGCGCCTTTGTATATTGTATTGGACCTTGAGCGATTCGCTCTCGTCCTTAGTAGATAGGAGGCATTTAAACTAGTTAATGCAGGTAGATAGACTTGAATTCATAGATTAGACACTTTTAGAAAGAAGGAGGGAAAACGGATATAGACACCCTCACTGTACATTGTAACATAATTCAGGAATAGTTGAAGCAGGAAGAGCACAGGAGAATAACAAAGAGATGTAGAAGAACATCCATGTATAGATCTTGAATTAATAGATGAAATTGATTCAAATCCATGGGTTGTGTCTGTTCTCTATGTGTTGATGCTAAATGATGTGCTCATGAGTCTTTGTTTTCCTATTATGCATTTTCTTTACTTCTGTGTATGTGATTTCATGTTTGAGTTTGAAATCTAAGGGGAAGAAGAAATGAGTTTCAATTATTTCTTTGTTTGAGCAAGGATTCCTGCAAGGACTGCAGTTGAAGTCGTCCGTAGGGAGTGAGTTGATAGGAGGCTGAGGTAGTTTAACTCTTGTTATCGTTCACCCAGAAGTGAAATTGGGTTACTGGAACCATGCCAGGTGGGCGCAAGCTAAGGGAGAGTCACAGTTGTGAATCAGAGAAGAAGCTTTGAAGGACTGTTGTTGCAGGTGTACGTAGGGTCGAAGAAACCCAAACACTTGAAGTGTTTGCAGGTTGCCGCCAGGAGGGAGTGCAAAGTGTTCTCTTTTTCTAAGAGACTGAGGAGTTGGAGAAATCTCAAGAGGGATAGAACCTTCAAAACCTAAGGAAGGATTGCACAGGGTGTTCGCGTCGTGGAGCACCTAGAACCAATGTTACAGGGTTGCGCACAGGAGGACCGTGAGCCATAGGATCATTGTTGGGTTGCCCGTCAGCCGCTCAATCAGGCAGAAGTTGCACCGGGGTTACGTCCTAATGAGCAGAGGAAAGGACCCAAAGAGGCATCGGGATTCGGGAAGTCAGAGTTCCTGAGGTCGTGAGAATCGGGACATCAAAAGTCTCAAAATCCTGACAAGCGTAGAACCGTCCATCTGTTGGGACAGGTGGCAGGGATCGAGAGTCCATCGACGTTTCGTAAGTTCAGGAGTCAAGAGACCTGGCACCTTTCAAGTCTCGAAGCACCGATGAAGTCCTAGCCGTGGATTTCAGGGCGGACACGCGTCAAAAGATCTGAGAGGATTTGAGGTTCGGCGTATCAGGAATTATGATTACAAAACGTTGCATCAGGTATCGCGATCTCGCGATGTCCGAAAAGCCAACAAGGGGATAGTGATGTGGAAGATTCAACCCTTACGTGCATC
>SNQJ01S0035930.1:17948-33780 GCA_010110895.2 Picea sitchensis | reverse complement strand
GTGGCTCAAATTGTAGGTTAACGATTACCTAGTTCGAGAGGATCCACGATGTCGTGAGGGAAGACTGCGACAGTCACTCACGATGATTCTAAGGGGTGTGCAATAAGGCGGGGGCATTATTCCTTAGAGCCCTTAGTCTCCCACAAGTTCACCTGGCAGAGTGTTGACTCCAGGGGTAATAGATGTCTACCAATCAGTCAAGTTGGCGAGTGACACCCTTGGAGCACGTGGTGCATCCTGAAGGGAACGTTGCGCAAAAGAAACACAAGTTGGTGAGTGGCACCCTTGGAGCACTTGGTGCATCCTGAAGGGCACGTCGCGTGAAAGAAACACAAGTTAGCGAGTGGAACCCTTGGAGCATGTGGTCCATCCTAAGGGGCACGTCGCGCAAAAGAAACAACTGAGGTGAGTGGCACCCTTGGAGCATGTGGTGCGTCCTGAAGGGAATGTCACATTGATGTTGAGGAAGGAACAAAACTAGATGGCCCTAAGACATTTAACACCTTAATAAATTCTTAAAACGACTTCCCTAAATAATTGTCGCCCAGTTCAGAATCTAAACCTAGGTCGAAAACTTCTCTAGGGTAAAATTTTGTTAAGCCTTAAGAAAAAGACCCTAAAAAAATAAAAATAAAGATATAAACTAAAACCCACTTATGTAATAATTTTAGTCTTCTTAAATTTAGTGGGTAAAACGAAGAGAGGAATAATTTAATTAAAATCTATGGTTTTTAATTGTAAAGAGGGAACAAATTATTTAACTTGTGGAAGTATAAAAAGATTTTAAATTAATAATAAAGGGAAAAGAGTAAATAGCGCAGCTGCCATTTTGGCTCTAATAAAAAGGGGAAATAAGGGAATAATAAGAATCAGGAAACTAAGTAATGGAGGAAACATAATTAAGGAAAGTTGGGAACTTATGGTAAACAGCGAGGTCGACATAGTAAGGAATCTGCAATTAAGAACCTTCTAATTTGAGCAAATTTAGCAACTTCATTTTTAGGGAAATTATTTAAAACATGTAAGGGGATCTAGGATCACCTAGGAGGAAATTTAGGAGCAACTCTAGGTGGGTGAGGGAAATGAGTAATTTAATACTTTAAAGAAAATAATTATTTGAGGAAAGATGGGGATGGACGACACTTGTGCGAAGGAGAATATTTAGAATATTTTATTAAAACTTAATTAAAATGTGATTTATGGAAAGTTGGAGGTTGGAAAAAAAACTCTATAAAAGAAAGGGAAGATGAGGAAGAAAGGATCGTCTCTTAGCGTAACGTTACGCTGCTGGATTTGTGACTTGACTGATTACTTGTGAGGAGTTGGGATTTTCCAGCTTGGGAGGAGTGGTAGCTCGGCCTTGCGAGGCGAGCTGGGAAGCTAGACATACCATCGGGATGGTGTGTGGCCCCTTTGAAGCTCGGGGGGCTAAGGGGGAAGAAGAGTACCCCTAGAGATTGGCTGGGAGGTACCGGTGAGGTCTCAACGATCGATGAGCGGGAGTGACACGGAGCACATGGACAACACACAGGGCAAGAAAAAGGGCAGCGGTACACATTTTTGTTGATTGATAGAATGTTGTAGGATGTATGAATAGGATATGCACGTGCATTGAGTAGGCAACTGGCCATCTAGTCTAATGACCTTGAAATTTTAATGGTGGCAAAGTTTCTTTAAATTCTGATTTCAAATCAATGGATAAGTTTATCGTTGCTTGTTATATAACTGCTAGATGAACCGGCTTGGGGTTGCATTACCTCCCTCATGCGTTATTACCTCCATGACCGAGTTTTCGTTGCATGCATGGAATGTATCCTCTGTGATTAATCGATTGTCTCTATGCCTCTTCCATGAGACTTCTTGGCATTCTATCACTGCGCCTTGATTGGGAAATTGTTCACGTGTTGACCATGGTTTTACTTCTGGGCATTTATTTTCTACCTTGATACACCAATCTCTTGCGTAATGAACACCCATACCACTGCTAGAAATAGGACTAATACACACAACCATTAATGACTTACACTATCCTTGAGAGACCCTGAATGGGCATGACAGAAATTGATTTTCTTTTTCTTCCCTGCATCTTCATAAATTGATCGAATGGTGATTTTAAATGATATTCTTAGTTCTTCACTGTATTTTCAGAAATGGATTGAACAACATTTTTTTTCCATTGTATAACGATTTTATTATTTAGAGATTGACTGATTTTCAAAACATTTTAACTTATAGAAATGATTTCTTCTTTGAATTTAACAATCAGAATGATTTCTTCTCTGATAGAATTGTTCTTTAACCTCATGGGAAATTCCGCCAATAGCTTGGGATTTGATCACTCCTCTTCCATGGACCCTTTTTATTATGGATTTCCACCCCCAATTTTACCCTCCACTGATGCGACTGAAGAGAAGTTATTTCTATTTTCTTACCACTGTGGTTGAAATTGCGTCTGGGGCTATATGATCCTTCCTCTGCCAAATCAGGCTCATACACTGGGCTGTGTGATTATTGCATTGGCGACTACCTTGATTCAACTATGTGGCCATGTTCTTCTGGCAGATCGAGCCTTTATTGGCTGCAAAAAAAAGTATATACTGGCACAACCACCATTAGGACCCTGCAGTTGCGTAATGTCTGAGTGGGTAAACTCGGTCCTGTGTCAGCTCTGCCTACAAGTATTTCTGCCTGATATTTATTTTTACCTGCCGAGAATCATTTTTTTTATGCCTGTGTGTTGACATGGGATTTATCGGCCGGGTGGGTGCATGCGCGTAAGCTGGCGTTGTCTCTAGAGGTGTGTTGTGCCCATTCACAACCACAGTCGCCTCTTCCTGATTTCGCCTTGATTTACTACCTGATTTTCCCCACATTATTCTCATTTATTGACGGCTGGTTCTTGGTTGGTCAGTGCAGCCAGTCCATAGACCAAACAAAGCGCTCGTTTTTTTTTTGGCGCAGACATTCTCCTGAAACCCGATCCCTTACATCCAACTTTGGAGGGTGCATACCAAGATTTCTCAGAAAGTTTCATTCATTTATGTCAATGAAAGGCTATTTTTATCATGGTAATAAAGTGGAGGTTACCGTTGTTGTTCCTTGATACGCCAAATAGTCTTAACTATTAACGGATCGATTGTTTTGTTTATTATTAAAGGCTTCTTCCATTTAAAAGTTGTTTATTATTAAAGTTAACCTTATATTGATCATGAGGGTGGATATTTCTGTCGCTGTTTCATTTAGTAAATCGTCGAGCAGTTTCAATTAGTAAAGGATAGATGGCATTTATTTAATGAAGGTTCATTTATTGTAAGTCAACATCGTTTATTTAATTTGCATTGGAATCTTCTTATGGTGTCCTATGATAGGAGGGGTAAAGTAGCGTTGAAGTCTTATATATTGTTATTCAGTGATGATAAATTAATTCGTGATGGATGTATAAAGCATCCTTTATTTCCATCAACTATCTATTAAGTTGATCCTTACTATTATCTTGAGAAAAATAATAAACAAGGGATATGGAATTGTTATTAAATTCTTACTTTACCACCTGATTAAGGAAATTTGTTTCTTTATGATACCTAGCGAGCTACATAGGAGTCATATTGTTACATGAGATGAATCCCTTGACAAGTGATGTTGGACTTAAATGATCTTGAACTTGGCAAGTTACTAATCGTATTTAGAAGAGTCCCTTGACATTTCCAAATCGAAGACTATGCCCATGTGTTCTTGTTATTCTTCATGTAATTTCTTTTGCTCAATGGTTTTGTTTTTGTATTGCATAATGGATGGATTAATCATAGAAAATTATTTTATTTGGCACTATGATGAATGGATTAATCATTGCAGTTATTTTTTTTTGGGTGCCATGTTAGGTATGACGGGATTAGGTGTAGTGTCTTCATCTAGATTTGTTAGCTACAGTAAAATTATTGAATGGTTAATCCCATGCCTAGAAGAAAAGTAGATGACTACCCTTGCTTCTTGATTTAAATAAGTTGTGTTCAATTCGCTTGCACTTATGTAGTTTCATGATGGGTTTCGTAAATCAATCCTCTTGCACCGTGAAATTTCGTATAATGTGTGTTGATTCATAGAACTTCATCGCGCAGCGATCGTCCTTGATATTTATTTGATTTAGTATTTTTCTATAGATTGTGTTGGGCGGGATGTAGACACCTCCATGTTCCTCAGAACAGTCTCCAGCCCTGAGACCTTAAATGGTTAAAATCGATGGGAACCTAGGCTTGAGCAGTGCTTATGTGTCTTGGAGGTCCTAACCATTGCAGGGTAGGACGGATGGGAAGTCAATCTTTTTATTGATGAATGATTGTTGATCCATGCTTGCAGAAACGTGATGTGCATCTTATGTCATCTTGTCGTGTTCTTCTTTGTCGTGTCTTGTTAGTCATAGGGTGGCGACGCAAATTCAATTGTGTTGTTTCCCTTGTACACGCGTGCACACACTTTAAAATAAAAAATAAAAAAATCCCACTTGTTATAAGAGGTTGTCGTCGTGATGAACAAGACGTATGTCACAAAATACTTGTGTTTGATTTTGGAAGAAGGTAACCAATGTGGAATTCAAAGGAGGAGGTATGCATTCAAACATTGTGTTTTAGACATGTCCATGAACAACACATACCCCTTGTACAACTCAGATAACACGAATGAAAGAGAATAATATTAGGAAAACAATTTGGAGACTATGGTTTAGTACTATTCACATAAACCCACTTTTTTGTAAGGGTCTTCACTTGACTTTAGGCAAAATGTTGTATTAATTTCCTTAACTTTGTTAGAGAAGAGATCTATTAATCAAAATTTAATTCACTTGACTTTAGACAAGGTTCTATTAATTTCCTTAACTTTGTTGGAGAAGAGATCTATTAATTACAATTTGATTCTAATGATTAACACTTCTAAATAAGTTTACATGAAAATCAACTTAATTATTAAAATGAAGATTCTAAATAATTTCAAATTTTAAATGTAAAACAATTTAATAATTAGAATGGAGATATTGATATATATATATGATATTATTAGTAAAGTGTTATTAAAACAAGTGGAAGAGATGTTTAAATTGTTTTTAGTTGTTAGAATATTAATTTAAAAAATGAAAAAAAAACAATTACCACTTAAAGAAGTCAATGCTCTCAAATCTAGGATAGAAGAGATGTTCAAGTCTTCTTTGATTGGTGCAATAGTAATAAAAGTAAAATTATCAGGATAGAAGAGACATCAAAATTAATTATAGGTAATGTTTATACAATAAAATATTGAGATAGAAGAGATGTTCAACTATTTTTTGGTTTGTGTGATAATGATAAAACAAAATGCTCAAAATGATGTGACAATAAAATAAAACCTTAAAATAGAAGATATCATAAACTCTTCTTTAATTTTATCATGTAGCCATTAAAAAAATGCTCAAAGCTAGAAGAGATATTTACCTCAAAGTTCATATACTCGAAATAAAATAAAATCTCAAAATGAAAGAGATGTTTTTAACTTTTCTTTAATTTTGAGAACAATAATTAAAAAAATTATTCAAAATAAAAGAGATGTTTATTTCAACTTTAATTTATATAATGCTCGTAAAATAAAATAAAAATGGGAATGAGTTAAAATTTGAAACAAGATATTACTACAATAGAAAATATAAAATATGTTTAACTTTTTTTAAAATTAATGCAATATTATTAAAATAAAATGGAAAAAAAAATACTATTGAAAAAAGTAAGTGTTCAATGGAAATGGTGTTTAACAATTTTTTAGTTTAAAATAAAATGCTCACAATGCAAGAGGTATACAACTCAATTTTGATTGGTGTAATGCTCATAAAATAATTTTGATTGGTGTAATGGTTGAAAAACACAGATAAAATATGGTTGAACCATATTTTATCTGTGTTTTTTTAAGAATCATCTAGATTTTTTTATACATACCCTTTTATAAACATCATATTTGGAAATATGGTTGAAAATTGTCAAAACAAGTCATCAAATTCTGGAATGTACTTTCAATGAAAAATAAAAAAATTATGGAATGTACATTTGGCACTTGTTTAAAAACATTGTAATGATATTCCATCTTCAATTATTCGTTATGATCGACTTTGGACATTTTACATTTTCTAACTTTTTTTTTTATTGAACTTCTATTAACTTTATGTGCGCTGCACATACCAAATGACTATATTGACAACTTGTGACATCTGACTGATAGTCTTGAAAGTGAACATGAGTATCGGTTTGATGGGTTTATTGAAAAAAATATCCTTTCAATAAAATGGATCATCTTTCATATATAAAACCGTTATCATCAAAATATTCTAATAGCCTCATCTTTTGTTCTGTTCATCACATCAAATAATATTTCACGTTTTCAGTGTTGTCTGTAACATCCCACTTTTGGGCACTGAGAAAACTTATTGTGTGAGGACACTTGCTCGCAAGTGATCCAGATTTTATGTTATTAAAACATTTATTTTAAATATGAGGCGTTATGGGTTGATGACTTTTCGTTTTAATGCATTGACATAGATAGGTGCTATTGACTCAGTTTTACTGAGTGTGCAGGATCTTGGACATCAAGGATGCAGAGACATTTATGGAACCCCTTGGACTCTAAATAGAGTCGAGGAGTGTACCATTGGGGTTTGATTGTATTACTGTGATATTAGTGCATTTTATTAAATGATATGAAAATGATATATTCTGACATGATTTGTTGATGATGCAGGCTCACGATAGCTTGCCGACCAGACTCACATGTGGAGTAAAGGGGTCATGCATGACTACCAGAGATGTTGAGGGAGAGGTGTGGAGAGAAGCCCTGCCACAACCTACTAACACTTACGCTGTGACTCGAACTGTAGGTTAACGTTTACCTAGATCAAGAGGACCCACGATGCCATGAGGGCAGACTGAAACAGTCACTCACGATGATTCTAAGGGGTGCGAAATAAGGTGGGGGCCTTATTCCTTAAGGGCCCTTAGTCTCCCACAAGTTCACTTGGCGGAGTATTGACTCTAGGGGTTTTTGATGTCTACCAAGTCATTCAAGAGGCGAGTGGCACCCTTGGAGCACGTGGTGCGTCCTGAAGGGCACATCATGCAAGAAAAATGGAGAAAGGTGAGTGACACCCTTGGAGCACGTAGTGCGTCCTGAAGGGCATGTCGCAGAAGGGAAACGTTAAGACAAGTGGCAACCTTGGAGCACCTAGCGCATCCTGAAGGGCACGTCGTGTTGTTGATGATAGATGATTGAACCTAGATGGCCTTAGGACGAATAACGTGTTAAGAATTAAAAAATAAAATAAAATAATTCCCTAATTAAATGTCGTCCAGTATGAAAATTTAAGGTCTAAGTCTAAATTATGCTAGTGGTAAAATTTTATCTATCTATAAAAAAATAATAACAATAAAAATAAAAACAACATAAATAATAGTTATGATCTTCATTAAATCTTGTAACACGAATGGAGTAAGAAATTTAATTGTTTCATAAAAAAAAAATTGTTGGATTAAAATTTAAAAAAGGAATTAATCATTTTATTATTTTATGATAATTTAAAATATATTAATTAAAAGAGAAAAGGGAAAAAGGGTTAATTTCCACACTTGCCTTTTTGAGTTCTAAATAAAAAGGGGAAAGAGGGAAAATCTAAAATATTAGGAAACTAGGAAAAGAGAAAAACACAAAAAGGAAAAGGAAACAAAAGGGAAAAAGTAGAAAGTCAAACTTAATAAAGTATCTATCATTTAAGAGCTTTCTAATTTAAACTGAACTAGCAAATTAATAGTGGGGAAAATCACTAAAACCTGTAAGAGAATTTGGGGACACTTAGGAGAGATTCTAGGAGTAACTCTAGGTGGGTGAGGGAAATAACGATAATTAATTAATTAAAGAAATTAATTTATGGAGGAATGAAGGGGATGAGTGACACTTGTACGAGGAGGAAATTTTAGGAATTAAATTTTAAAAACTTAATTAAACGTGATTTTAGGAAAGTAAGTAGCCACAAAACTCTATATAATGAAGGGAGGAGATGGAGGTTAGGGGGTCTTCTATTTGTGTAACGTTACGCTTCAGAAATATCTACCTGAATGACTTAATTGTGGGAGTTGGGATACCCAACTCAGTGAGGAGTGGTAGCTCGGCCTTGCAAGGCAAGCTGGGAGCTAGTCGAAATCTCTGGATAGTGAGTGTGTGGCCCCTTTGCGGCTCAGGGGGCTACGGGGGAAGAAGAGTACCCCTAGCATTCGTTGGGAGGTACCGGTGAAGTCTCGTTGGTCGGCACGCGAGAGTTGCAAGGAGCATGCGGGACGTCCACTCAAAAAAGGCAACGATACACTTTCTTCGTTTTGTATGGCTAATCGTTTTAGAACTTATGCTTGAATCTTCATTTTTACTTGGGTAAGTGAACTGATTGTCTAGATGGTTTTTTGAATTTTTCTTAGCCTAGCTCGATGATAGATTGACTCCCATGGCTTCATTTCTCTGCACGTCTTGACCACCTTGTTGTGTTGATTGTGACCTTCATGGTTGTTTATCCTTCATCCCTAGCTCACCAGTCCTCGCCTAAGTAGTTGGCTAGGAGCCTGATCTACATTCGTCACCTTAGCGTTAAAAGACCTATGAATCTCACCGCCCTGCTTTTTTGTGCGAGGATGATGAGCGAAGGACAAACCTGTTAACTGACTATCCTTGAGGTTGTCTTTGGTTGAAGGTTCACCTTGCCCCTTGATGCATTTAAATAACCTTGATTTGATTGATGGCGAAGTTTCTTTAACTCAACATTTTATAATTGTCGGATGAGTTTATCTCTGTGTTTTATATTGCTGGATGATTTGGCACTTCGATGCATTACACCCTTCGCAACTTATATCTGTGTTTGTTTTAATGTTGGCTTATTACGCTGCGAATTTATCTTTGCACCTTAATATTTGATGAAATTTAGCTAGAGCTTCTACCCATCCAATTGACTGCCTACAAATTTTTTCTGACTGCATTTTCGAGGGTGTTGGGCTTGAGATATTACCTTGGACCGTCTGCAAATTTTTTATTTCTAACTTACCCTATGGAATGCATTTCTAAGGCGCTTGTTCCCACTATTGGGTATGCATTGTTGAGTTCCCACTATTGGGAATGCGTAATTGGTAAAATCTCAACTTCGGAAGAGCGAATCCACTTTGCATATTATCCCCTCTTGTTGGCGATTTCTCTCTGCACGAACATCATTTTATAATGGCGATTTTACTCTTCATTCCTATGATTCATTGGCGTTTACTCTCTGAGTTTTTATCTTGTGCTTAACCTCTTCTCTTCTTAACTGTTGACAACTTAACCCCTGCAATTTAACCCACTCTTATTCAGTTTACCCCCGAAATGCTAACCATCACGATTTTAATGTCATAGAAGATTTATTTATTTAGAACAGATGTAGGTATTCAGATACGATTGATTTTTTCTCTGGATTCACCCTTCTTTGCACAACGATTTCATTTTCCTTTTAATGAATTTCCCACATCCCTCACTAATGTGTGGATCGCATTTGACGAGAAACTAGTTACTATTTACATAATGTTTTCACACAACGATAACACTGTTCACATAATGTTTACAAATAATACTAATTACACAATGTTTACACACAACAATACTACTATTCACACAATGTTTACACATGATACTGATTTCACACCATTTCCACACAACGATAATGTTGGTCGCACAATGTTTATACACAGTCCTTTAATAGAATTCATGGATAGTGATATATTGGCTTTTTGGGTAGCGATATATCTAGAGGAAGCGATATAAATTAATAGAGTTTACACTATGTTTACCGCAACATTAATATTCTTCCCACCATATTTTACAACGCAAAGTTATAAATCCCTCTGCCCTGCCAATTTAATGCATTTATAACGGATTAGGCGTGTTGTGTGACTGTGGATTTACTGTACAATAAAATGATAATGATGTAGACCGTGACTAGTATTCAAGTCTGGTCATGAATAAATATTGTAGACTGGTAGTAATTTATTATGGTGTGACTGTGGTTGTTGGAATTGATTAAGCATTGAGTTTTATACCTTTAGTAGCAATACCATTATTTTTACAGACAATAATTTACCATTTTCATAGCAGCGATTTACCATTCATTCAATTTTTATACAACAATTTGCACAATGTGTTTCTGAGCGGGATGAGTCTGTATTCAATTATTTAGTTAGAAAATTATTGGATGAATCGGTGAATTTCCATTTCGTTGATAATGTTAGTTTAAAGCCATTTTTGTTCATAATATTGCTAATTGGTTATCCCATTCTGTTGTAGATAATTATCAATGATATTGATTAAATTCCTTTCTGTTTAATTCAAATTAGTGAAACGTTAAGAGTAATGTTGGAGTTAAATCTTACCGCAGATTAAACATTTACTCTCGATATTCCTTGCTAAATTGTGACTCCACTTATCATTAACTTGCTTAGTCAATTACTTCCCAATAGGGATGGACTAATAAGCAAGTTTGAAAAAGGATTGAGTACTAATTATAAAAAGAGTAGCTGAAAAAGGAATGATTTTTTTTATTATTAATTTAGTGATGAAAATGAATGTTTACTAAAATAGTAAGTTCAGTTTGAAAAAGGATGATTCCTAAATGGTGAGTTTTAGTTGATAAAGGAAGGGATTTACATATTAAAGAGAAGTTGGGTTTAAAAGGATTGGTCAGTAAGATAACCCTTAGAGTTGTTCCACTCACCTTGTATTCAAATTAAATCACTCATGACCTTCCCTTAGATGTAACGTATCTTAGAAGTAATTGATTAAACCTTCTCTCTTAGTTAGTATTCTCGTTACTTACGTCTTCTTTAGGAATTTCAAGGAAATCATGCCAAGGACTTCCTTGTTTATTAATGATTCTCTTAGGAACTGCCTTGAGAAAAGGCTTAGTTTATTTTAATGACTTAAAAGCATCTCATTTAATGATTCCACCTTGTTAAATTAAGTAAACCATTCATGAGAGATTATAACATGACTTGCGTGCAATTCATTTTAAGGTTAGTGGATGTTTCGTGACCCTAAGAAAAAGTTTTAGATGATGTACGTCAAGGAATCCTATTTTACTCCACTCAGGCTCCTTATATTCTGCAAGTTAGGGAGAAGCATTTGTTAACCTTGCACTAGTAGAAAAAAATAAAAAATTAATTGTGCTCTTACCGGTTGTACAACATAGGAGTCGTACCGGTGGGGATGTCACACATGCTATTAGAGGGGATCAACCCACGACTTGGGATCGCTACGGCTTTCGTTGATATGATTTGATTATAAGGTTACTAATTGAGTTGACTTGTATTCGTGCAGGTAATCATGGTTAGAGGACGTCGCGGAGGCAAATGAAAGGGTGCCAAGGGAGGAAGCACAATGCCTCCAGTAGCATCCACACCTGAAGGATATAACCCCCAGGGAGACGAGAAGGTTGTCAGATAGGAGAAGATAGCAGTTGGTAATATGGTTGGAATGATGAGATCTTTTCAGTGCATGTCTGAGGCACTGATCAATCATTTGGACAAAGATGAGGCCAGGGTGTTGACACCCACTGAGGTTCCACCAAGCACTTCGGTCGGTACTGGTAGCATTCACCGTGAATTCGAGAAGGTCAAATTTCCTGAGCTCCTTGGTGCCCCAGATGGCGCAGCCGCCGAGGCATGGTTGGAGAACATGGTGATGTGCTTTGCACTTCGCAATTATACCTCCAGCATGAAGATCCACATGGAGGTCTTTCAACTAAAGGGGAGCATTCTTCTATGGCGGAGGACACTCCTACCACAGCTAAACATGGTCGTCGAAGATGTGTCATGGGAACTATTCGAGGAACGGTTCTGAGAGAGGTACCTTTCAGAGGAATTCTTTGAGCGCTAACTCAATGAGTTCAATGCCTTACGACAGGGTGGCCGTACGGTGCCCAACTAGAAGGTAGGTTTTATGGAGTTGCTCTAGTATGCTCCACGCCTTAACACTAAGAAACCTAAGGTCAACAGGTTCTTGTTCAACCTTAATGGCAGCATACTTGCAAAGGTCAGGATTTTGATGCCTCAAACATTGCATGATGTCATCCAGAAGGCCCTCATAGCAGAGGAGGAGCTTATCAGTGGGAGTCAGACCAGGACTCCAACGAGACCAACAGTGCAGGTGTCATCTGGAGCACAACAACATCAGACACTAGCCAGACATACGCTGGGATATTGTGCCTTTCAGAGGGGATCCACTTTCACTACACCTCAACGACCGATGCCTCAGTAGTGGACACCTTATCGGTGACCACAGCATCAGCAATAGCGTCGAATGTCATAGCAGCAATTTAGGCATGTTCAGTAGAACAGACTAGGATTCCAGGCCGATGGGCCGTCATCTTCTACTTCATGTACCAGGACTACTGAGCAAAAGAAGGGGTGTTGGACGTGTGGGGAGCCACACTACTAGCGCGACTGCTCAGTGGAGAGGACTAGAGCGTTTGGATCAGCCAAACCCACTACCGTGGGAAATATGGGAAAGGCCCATCAGATTCATGTAGTGGTGAATAACCTCCAGGCAGATCATTACTTGACTATGATCGAGACGACAGGTACCGTCACTGACCAGACCCTTAGTATTTTGATAGATCCTGGTGCTACTGAGAATTTCATTTCTGGTGTAGCGCTAAAAAGGATTAAGGTAAAGGCAGTGAAACAAGACGCTTTTAGCTTTGTAGAGATGTCTTCAAGAGCCAAACAGAAGGTTGGAGGAAAGGTTACGGGTTGTACCCTTAACCTGGGAGAGTTTTTCATGAGGGCCAACCTATATGTCACGATATTAGGATCTTATGACGTCAAGATTGGTATGGACTGGTTGGAATCACATGAGGCGATGATCAACTGTAAGACGAAACAATTGAGCTTGGTCGATGACGAGGGATAGAGACGTGTGATTGTAGGTCAGAACCAAGGATTTTTCCTAAGGTTCATCTCTTCCTTGCAGCTACGGAAGAGCATGCGCAAGGGGTGCAAGCTTTACGTGATCCTTGCGCTAAATGAGAAGGGAGTAGCAAAAGGTCTAGAACACCTTCCTGTGATGAGAGAGTTTGCGGACATATTTCCAGAGGAGTTACCTAGGATTCCGCCAGAGAGGGAATTGGAGTTCACTATAGGCCTAAAACCAAGAACTGAACCGATAGCTAGAACGCCTTATCGGATGTCGACCCCGGAGTTACAAGAGTTGAGAATGCAACTAAAGGAATTGCTGGACCTGGGACTGATACGTCCAAGTGTGTCACCGTGGGGTGCACCTGTTATTTTCATATGAAAGAAGGATGGGTCCTTGAGGCTCTTCATTTACTACTATCAATTGAACAAGGACATGATCAAGAATCAGTATCCATTGCCGAGAATTGATGATCTGTTCGATCAAATGAAGGGTGCAATGATGTTCTCAAAGATCGACTTGTGATCAGGATACCACCAGTTACGGATTAAGGAATATGACATCCCTAAGACCACCTTTAAGATAAGGTTTGGACATTACGAGTTTATTGTTTTACCGTTTGGACTAACAAACGCCCCAGGGGTATTTATGAGTTTGATGAATAGGGTGTTCCGCGAGTACTTGGACAAGTTCGTCCAAGTATTCATTGAGAATATTTTGATCTACTCCAAGTTGATGGAGGAGCATAATGAGCACTTGTGCTTGGTACTATAGTGTCTGTGAGAGAAAACATTGTATGGGGAGTTCTCTAAATGATCATTTTTTCAATCGAAGATTTACTACTTAGGGCATGTCATCTCCGGCGAAGGCATCGTCATGGATCCAGCAAAGGTCGAGGCTATCATGGAATGGCCTGCGCCGACGAATGTCCCAAAATTGCATAACTTCATGGGTTTAGTAGGATACTATTGACGGTTCGTCGAGGGGTTTTTGAAGATAGAAAATCTGATCACGAAATTGCAAAAGAAAAACAAGAAGTTTGTTTGGACCGAGAAATGCGTGGAATCATTTCGGAGGCTCAAGGAATTTTTGAGAACAACACCGATACTAAAGGTCCCTGACATAGATGCAGACTTCTTGGTATGCACTGACGCATCCAAGGAAGGCTTAGGCAGAGTCTTGACGCAAGACAAATGTGTGATCGCTTACATCTTGAGGAAACTGAGAAGGCATGAAGAGAACTATGCGACGCATGATTTGGAATTGTTAGCCATTATTTATGCCTTGAAGGTTTAGAGACACTACCTTGTTGGACGAAAAATTGAACTAAAGATTGACCACTGTGGACTACAACACATCTTTACGCAAAGCGACCTGAACGCGCGACAATGAGATTGGTCAGAATTGCTTAGCGAGTACGACTTCAAGATTACTTACATAAAAGGAACAGTGAACCGAGTGGTAGACATGTTGAGTTAGAGACCATGCATCTTTTTTGTGCTACCTCTTAAGATGAATCTACGTGAAAATATTCTAACTTTACAGCGTGACGATGACTGGTACAAAGAGGTCGAGGGTTTTATCGGAAAAAACACAATGATGGTACCATGATTTGACAGATTTTCTTTTGATAGCGATGGTTTATTGAGGTTTAAAAATCGGATCTATGTACCACCAAACAATGAGTTGAGGATGATGATCCTAAGCAAGGCTCATAGAGCAGTTTAGATGGGTCACCCGGGAGTCACGAAGATGAGGGAAGACCTTAAACCCTTATTCTTCTGGAAGGAAATGAAGGCAGACATAATCAACTATGTGGCCAGATATCTAGAGTGTCAGCAGGTAAAGGCTGAACATAGACACCCAACAGGATTACTACAACCAAATGCTATTCCAGAATCGAAATGGGAGGTTATTTCGATGGATTTTATTATTGGATTTCCACTGACGACAAGGACACATGACTCAATTTTCGTAGTAGTAGACACTATGATGAAGAGTGGTCACTTTATTCTTATTTTTATGACGTATCAGGAACCTAAACTAGCTAGAGTTTTCATTAGTGAGATTGTGAGGCTACATGGAGTGCCTAAGAGGATTATATCCGATCGAGGATCGATGTTTACTAGACAATTTTGGATGAGTTTCCAAGAGGCCTTGGGAACCCAACTTAAATTTAGTACTCTGTATCACCCAGATACTGATGGGCAGACTGAACGAATGAACCAGACCTTGGAGAACATGTTTCACATGTACGTGATGAACCAACAAAAGTGTTGGGAAGAATTCTTGCCACTGGTGGAGTTCTCTTACAACAACAGTTACCAGAGCACCATTAAGATGGCGCCTTTCGAGTTTCTCTATGGGAAGCTATGTCGGATGCCTTTGAGTTGGGATTGACTTGAGGATAGGGTCCTGGTGGGACCCAAAGCGATCCAAAAAATGGAAAAGAAAATGCAAACAATAAGACAAAGGATTAAAGAAGCGCAGGATCGACAGAAGAGTTATGTTGATGTGCACCGTGTCGACTGCAGTTATGAGGTCGGTGATCGATTCTTCTTGTGGGTTAAACTGCATAAGAGTTCGATCAAGCTTGGAAAGGGAGATAAACTCTCTCCTAGGTTCGTGGGACCTTTCGAGATTGTGGAGAGAAAGGGGTCCATGGCCTATCGACTAGCCTTACTTGATTCTTTGAGGCGTATGCACGATGTTTTTCATGTATCTGTTTTGAGACATTATATTAGTGATCCTATGCATGTTATTGTTAGAAAAATAGGACCGTGGAGAAATAAAATAAAACAAATGCAGAAACAAAACACAGAAGACACACAATACAAGAGAGACACAGATTTAC
>SNQJ01S0035929.1:39269-63068 GCA_010110895.2 Picea sitchensis | reverse complement strand
TTTACAGAGTTACAAATTAGTTTTGTATGATGAAATTGATGATGGATTTTGGTTGAGGTACATGTTGGGTACATGGTTGAGACAAGTAATTGATGACTTGGGACATACATGAGGTGTATAGTTGATGATGTTGGTACATCTTGATGAGTCATAGTTGATACATGATTGGTACATACTTGGTACATGGTTGGAGGAACTTGTTAGTAGTATTGTTGACACATGGTTTATGGATGATGTAGCATATTTGTATTGGTATATTATTAGAAGAACATATTGATCTTGGTGATGATTATGAATTGTTGTGCTTGGTTGATGCACATCTTTGAGAGTTTTCTTGGTGATTGATCTTGGTGAGTAGATCTAATTTGGTTGATAAGATTGATGAGATGGGTTGTTGTGATAGGTTGTTTGGATAGGTTGTTGTGACAGGTTATTCATACAGGTTTGGTTCATGGTTGATGCACTTGTTCATGGTACAGGTTGAGGTACAAGTTGGCGCATGGTTGATGCACTTGTTTATGGTATAGGTTGATTACATGTTGTTTGGTACAGGTTGGAGCATGGATGATGCACTTGTTTATGGTATAGGTTGATTATAGGTTGAGGTACAGGTTGATGCATGGTTGATGCATGGTGTTAGAACATAAACTTGTCAGGGTCTTGTCAGTCTGTGTTTTCTACCTAGGTCTGTATTTTTTCCTGTTTCTCTCCTTTTGCAGACTCGATCATAAGTTTTCCTTTTGACTCATAGTTTTAAACTGTTTGTCTTCACCCGTTTGATATACTTGTTTTTCCTTAACATATTGCCTAAGAAATATCATCCCTTAGCCTTCATGTTTTCCCTAAGGTCGATCACCTCTCTCTTTTCCTCTACCACTGATCCTTTTGTTTTCCCAATCTCTCGGCCAGTCATCCAAGTAATTGTTCACAAGCCGTGGTCATGACCACCAAGAACAACACTTGAAGCAGTTTGATGTGGACTCAAATCAAGCAAATGAGCAAGATTATTTTTTTACGGAAAAAAGCCACTAGGAAGATCAGATTGACAATGATCACGTGATCGAGATCCTCTAGTTGCATGAAATATAGTGCCAGAGCTCCAAAATCATGAGGCCCATCCTATCCGTTGGTGATGCAAAGGACACGTGGTATGCAATCAGTGTTTCGTGGTTTCACGATATGGAGCGGTCAAGGAGCAAGTCATCAGAACTTGCGAAATGCGAAATCGCGATAAGATCGTAGTCATTTATCAAAGAAGAGAGTCGGACCGTTGGATCAACTTTTCATGATTTCGTGAGTCAGGAAAGTAAGAGGGAAGAGTCTTGAAGATTCGTGAAGCGTGATGTCCCAAAGTGTCGATGTCGTCTGGGCCATCCGATCAAAGGGGACACATGTCACCTAATCTGAGCATCACGATTTCACAGCTCGGAGGTTTGTGTATAGAACACAGCATGAGTTCATGAAATGTGAAATCATGACGCGCCTGAGATAAGCACGAGGTCATGGCCCAAGGTCATGCAGGATAAGGAAAAGAGTTGTGCCAAGAAAAAAAGTGTCTGAGTCGGTCACCGAGAAAGATCTGCATGGCCTCGAGGCACCAAAATTGACTCAAAGAGTCGTGACCTCACCGAGAAAATTCATGGGTGTCAGGTCTCACCCTGATCCCGATGAAAGTAATTAATGAAAATGGGGAAGGTTGTTGAAACCTTGTTTCACTACATAAATGGAAAGCATGGAAAATATGCCCATGGAGGGCAGACTGTCAGTTGAAAGTTCCATGTCGTGGATTTTCTTGTGAATCCCATACCGATATGATCTTGCATCTGACAGAAGAATGCAAGTGCAGTCTGACAGAAGAAAATGTAGACGTTAATCCTTGAATGCAATGACCAGAGTGTGCTTCTGAAGGGAGCAAGCTGTTTTGAGTATAAATACTCAGTTTTGATATTTTGTTAGTGTTGATGGTAGAGAAGAGCTCCCGTATTGTAAAGTTTTAGTAAAGCCTCTGGCTTATGGTTATTTATCTGTATTTGAGACTTCTTGTTTAATCCAAGTCATCTTTTCTTACTCCATATTATTATGTGTATGATACTGAATGTTCATGATTGAAGGATTCACATGGATTATTGTGACTGTGTTGAAATGGATGTTTTATTGCAGTGTTGTCATAATTTTTTCAGTTTCCTAAAGCCCCGAATCCAAGAAGATCTTGTTTTCTGAGTTTTTCCTCCTTAGGTTGTTGGAAGACTTAACGTCATAGAAAGCCTTTACATTTTCTTCTCCAGTTCTTCCTCCTACTCACCCTTACTAAAACCTACTGACTAAAGTTTAGCTAAGACCTCACCTGCTTGTGTATACCAGTCCATTTTTCCGAGTTAAGATGATATTATCTTGAGACTTTTCCCATTTGACCATATTATAACCAATTTGTGACATAAAATTATGATCGGTATTAGGCTTACCTTTGCCGCAATCCATAGGTGACTTCTGGTGCTAACATTTCTAGCGTCATTGCCAGGGATGAAATTGTAGATTTTCCTTTGGATTGAATGAAAAATCTTACTATTTCGGAAGGTGCATCAGAACTTAGTACATAAAATATTGCAACTAGGCACCTGACGACTCTACTGTGGTGACCCCATTGATGTGAATCCACTGGTGACTCCACCTTTTCAATTGTGGCTTCTAGAGGTAGACACACTAGGTCTACTCCACAGCTGCATTTAGTAACACTTGAAGCTGACCCAGAGAAAATTCTCAGAAAGGGAAAGGCCCCTTGAGAAGGTACTTCTATTGTTGAACCATGTATTTTTGATGATTTTCACTGTTCTCCTTTAGAAACTCCGATATATGCTTCTCATTCTCCTATTATACCTCCTGCTGGAATTTCTCGAAGTTTAAAGTTTGGGAGTGTTCCTGTTGAGTTTTCCCCTCTAGGTATGAATTGGGAGGAAGAAATCCTTCTCACTCCTCTCTCCCATGAAGTTGTACCTCGGTCTATACCCCAGACCTCAGAATATTTTCCCACTCTAGGTTTTATTACTCCTCCTCCTGTTAGAGTTACTGATTTTGTAGAAAAGGAAAACTATTCTCCTTCAATCCCTTTAGCCTTTCATCCAATCCTCTATTGTTTTCCTTTCCTCTCAAAAGCTCAATTATAGTATCCCTTGTTAGAACCCCTTCCTCTCCTATTTCTCCTCCACCTATCATCCCTATGGCAGGTGCTAACCCCCCTAGGAATAGAATGGATGCCATAGTGGCTGCAAATTATGCTCCTCTAGTCCTACCTCATCTAATGAATGCTCTCCCTGCTGGATATTACCTAAAGTATATGCCCAAGTTCACGGGAGAAGAAGACATAACTAATGAAGAACACCTTTCTTCCTTCTATAGTTACGAAAACAATCTGAATATTGAAAACAAGGATGTCTGGATGAGAGTCTTTGTCCAGAACCTTGATGGTGAGGTTAGAAAATGTTTTAGAGGGTTGACCCCTAGATCTATTACTGGGATTGAATCTCTAGATGATGTTTTCTTGAGGCAATGGGAATATAAAAAAGACTTTATGTATTGTATCACAGAGTTTGGTTCCCTGAGGAGGAAAGAAGGAGAATCTGTCTTTGACTTCTCCAAATGATTCAACAAGATGTACAATAATATGCATGCTGAGATAAAGCCTACATGAGCCTCTGCCAAAATCACTTATGCTAGTGCTTTTGACCCCGATTTCTGCCTCTTTTTGAGAGAAATAAGAGCTACTTCCTTGGCTCATATGCAATATGGTTCCCTAGAAGTAGAATCCAATGTATTAGCAGTTGACCAACTCAGAAATAAAGCCAACAAAGATAGAGGAAGGGGAAGATCTGAGGATTCAACCTCTCGTTCTTCTGCATCCTACCTTGAAGTAGATGAATTGACCAAGATGGTAAAGTCCTTGTCTGTAGAGATGGAGAATATGAAATTCAAGGGGAAGCAAGGTTATAATAATACCCAAAATGTTGATAACAGATACAACTTCAGAAGACCCAACAATGCCCCTCAAATACTCCCGAGAGAGCCCATAAATAGAGAGAGAGATGATAAAAAAATCCAAACACCTCTCCAAAATAACCTAGTTGTTGATGAAGAGAGGGAGGAAGAAGAGCTTGATCCTAAAATCCATTGTCTTGGAGACACTTCCCAGTTTCCCCATTTGACTCAATCTTCATACGAGGAATCCCTCATGAACAGTCAAATAAATGATCTAAGTAAGGGTGGGAGGACCAATAGTATCCCCAATAAATACAATCTCAGGTCTAAAAGGAAATAAGAGAAGTATAACGTCCTTGATTAGCCTTCAAGACCAGAGAAGCCTGCTAGAGATGAAACAAACAAAAACAAAGAAAATAAATCCCAGAACCCTTTACCGATACCCAAATACTCTTTCCCAGAAGTGAGAGAAGCTCTGAAGCCCCTTTCCTCCTTCATCCTTGAGCATGAAATTCATAAGATTAGGATTCCTATCTCCCTTTCAGAACTGGTCAAGCATGAAGACTTTAAGAGATCCCTATCTAAATTGTCGCTCCCTGAACCTTTGTATAATCCCTCAGAGTCAATCAATTTGGAAGACAAGAAACCAACAAACATCTTAGGTCCGATGGTAGAATATAGAGATGATTCATCCCCTCCCTTCTACACATCATTGAACATACATGACAAGGTACTGCATAATTTTCTGATGGATTCAGGGGCCTCTCATAATATCATGCCCAAAACTATCATGGAAGAACTAGGACTGGAAGTAACCAAAGCATACCATGAATTGTATTCTTTTGATTCAAGGAGGGTGCAATGTCTTGGGGTCATCAAAGACCTAGTCGTGACCTTATTTCAACTACCCATGAAAAGTGTGGTCATGGATATCATGGTGGTTGATGATCCCCCCAAGTTTGGAATGTTATTGTGAAGATATTGGATTAAAAGAATTTGGGGAACCTTGAAAATGCATCTCACATATGCTACCATTCCATTGTTCAGAGGGGAGCATTGGAGACTATACAAAGAATCTCAGTTTGCCTACATTATTAGTGTTGAAGCGGACCCCACCAATCATCCTATATTTTCCCTTGACATTGATTTGGGATCTAGCTTATTGTAGCTCACTGATACCCCTGAACCTCCTCTTCCAATCAGAAAGTCCACTACTCTCTGTGAATATTCTCATCCAATTGCCTCTGTGTGGAAAACATTTTTCTACAGAGCCTCTTCTAGAGAAGGTGTTGGTGCTGAAGTAGTTTTTGTTTCCCCTTCTCAGGAAATCATATCTCTATCATACAAATTAGAATTTGAAATTACCAATAATGTGGTAGAGTACGAATATCTTGATTTAGGCTTGAGGGATGCAAAGGACATGGGAATTGAGGAGATATCAGTGTTTGGGGATGCTGAGTTGATTATCTAGTAGATCAGAAATGCTTATCAGGCCAAACATCCTCGGCTCAAAAGTTACAAAAATCAATTGTGGGATCTGGTTGACAGATTTTTCTTGGATTTCAACATTTCATTTGTTCCCAGAGAAGAAAATGTCATGGCTGATTCTCTGGCTATCTCAGTGAGCCATTTCAGAGTCCCTCTGCCATCCAAACTCAGGTATGATATAGAAGTAAAATATAGACCCTCTATACCTGACAATTTCAAGCATTGGAAAGTGTTTGAGGACGATCTTGAAATCAAAACATTTCTGGAAGATGTTGATGATTTTTTAGCATTACACATTGATCAAGATCCTGATTTTGACGTCAATCCTCCTGCTGATGTTTTTATGAACAAGATTGTTGGTCATCTTATTTTCCAGTTGCCTATCAATCATATCCCAAAGGGACTGTATCCTTTGGAAATATTATTCGATAGGAATGATGTGGTAGCAAAGGGTAAATTTTCAAGTGAGGATGTTGATGTGGATGAGTGAGATATTGGCATAGACGGGAATCCAAGATTTGTCAAATTGTCAAGTTGTCTGTCAAAGAAGGAGAGGGTCGAGTATACTGAGCTATTAAAGGAATTTTTTGATATGTTTTCCTGGACCAATGAAGACCTCAGAACATATGACACCAGTTTCATTGAGCATAATATTCCATGAAAGTGGAAGCCAAACCATTTAGGAAAAAATTAAGAAAGATAAATCCTGTGTTGCTGCCTATTATGGAAAGGGAGGTGAAGAATCTTTTGGATGCTCATATTATTGTGCCTTTGAGATATTATCAATGGGTAGCCAACCTGGTCCCATTAAGAAAGAAGAGTGGAGAAATCAGACTCTGTGCCGATTTCATAAATCTGAACAGGAGCTCAAAGAAGGAAAATTACCCACCACCAAAGATGGAACACATATTACAGAGGGTAACTGGTGCATCTAGAATTTCCATGATTGATGTCTTTTCTACCTACAACCATATCTCTGTCCTTCCTAAAGACCAATAAAAGACGTCTTTCACCACTCCTTGGGGCACATTCCTGTATGCCAAAATTCCCTTCGGATTAATGAATGCAAGAGCAACCTTTCAGCGAGCCATGAACATAGCCTTCATTGGAGAAAGAGATAAATTTGTGGTCATCTATCTGGACGACATAACGGTCTTTTCTATATTTGATAAAGAACATTGTTGTCATTTGAGGAAAGTCTTCTTGAAATGCAGAAGGTTTGGTCTCTCCTTAAACCCCAAGAAAACATTGTTTGCCATGAAGGAAGGGAAATTAATGGGACACATATTATTAGATGAGGGAGTCAGGATTGATCCCAATAGGGGGGAAGCTATTTAAGCCTTGTCATTTCCAAGATCCAAGAAGGAAGTTCAGTCCTTCTTGGGCAAAATTAATTTTCTTTGAAGGTTTGTTTCCAATTTTGTTGAATTGGTGAAGCATATCATAGTCATGCTATGGAAGGGGAATGAAGTAAAATGGACGGTCGATCCCAGAGAATACTTCAACCAAATTAAAGGGGCATTGAATGAAGCACCTGTGCTAGTCAGTCCTGATTATTCCAAGGATTTCTTGTTCTTTTCCTTTGCCTAATTTGATATAGTGGCAACTATTTTACTACAGAAAAATGTCGAAGGGCTAGAGCATCCTATTTCATTTTTCAAAAGAGCACTAAGAGACATAGAGGTTAGATATGATATCATAGATAAGCAGGCCTATGACTTGGTGAAGGATATCAAATATTTTAGAGTCTATGTTTTGCATTCAAAAAACATTGTGTATGTTCCTTCAACTTCTGTGAAGGAAATTCTCATTCAGGTTGATGTAGATGAGAGAAGGAGCAAGTCGATTGCCAAAATCCTCGAATTTGATCTAGAAATAAAACCTACCAAGATATTTAAAGACCAAGGTTTATCCAAGTTGTTGGATAAATCTAATTGTAAATCTTTTGGGGTTAACTTCATCAACACCTGCTCAGAAAACCAGCTGGCTGAAGCGTTTGATAAAATTTGTCTGGACATACCTCCATTAGCATAATGCACCTAGTACAAAGATATTATATATTTCCTGCAAGAGTTAATTCCCCTTGACGATATGGGAAAGAGTAAGGAAAAATATTTAAAAATCAAAGCAATCAGATATTGCCTTATTGACTAGGTCTTGTATTGGAAGGACCCTCTAGGAGTGTTTCTGAGATGTTTAGATCCACAAGAGGCCCAAAAGGTTATGTTTGATTTTCATGGAAGCCTGTCTGGGGGACATCATTTCTGGAAAACCATGGCCTAAAAAATTCTCAGGGTTGGGTATTACTAGCCTTCTCTATTCATTGATGTCTATCTAAAAATCATAGCTTGCATAAAATGCCATAAATTCTCCGGGAAGCAGCAACTCAAGCCTCTGCCACTTAAGCCTGTAGTAGCTTTAGGACCTTTCCAATAGTGGGGTCTTGAATTCATTGGGGAAATACATCCTGCTTCAAGCATTCAACATAGGTGGATATTTATTGCAATGGATTACTTCACCGAGTGGATAGAGACTATCCCCAGAAGGAATGCTTCCCATAGGTTCATAATTGGTTTTCTGGAGGATATTATAGTAAGGTTTGGTTGCCCGACCAAAATCGTCACTGACAATGCTGCATCCTTTAAGGTTGAACCACTGATCAATTTTTGTGAGTAGTTCAGGATTGCATTGATCTGTTCTACCCCCTACTATCCCCAAGGCAATGGATTGGCAGAATCCTCTAACAAAATCTGGTAAAGATCATCAAAAGACTACTAGAGGATAACAAGAAAGCATGGGATTCAAATCTCAAATTTTCTTTGTGGGATGATAGAGTGAAAACAAAGTGGTCCATGGGCATCTCTCCTTTCTAGTGTGTATATGGGATTGAAGCAATTTTTCCTTCTCAGCTCGCCTTTCCTGTTTCGAAGTTCTTCCAAGACTTCCAGGAAGAGATTGATGACTTGATCAGGAAGATTTATCAGTTGATAGAAGCACAATGAACTAGAGAGTAGTTGATGGACAGAGCACATGACCATCAATGAAGGATCAAGTAGGCCTTTGACAGGAAGAGCAATAAGGAGGATTTCCAGTTGGGAGAACTGGTACTCAAATGGGATGCGCCTAATAAGTACAAGGTAAAGCATGGTAAATTCGAAGCCCTTTGTATCAACCCCTTCAATATCTATGAGAGGTTCCCAAATAACACTTACAAGTTGCATAATTTGGAGGGAGACAAATTTTTTGGTGGCCTTGTAAATGGGCACTTCCTAAAAATGTTTTTTGTTTAGAGTTGCAGTCAGCATCCCACCATTGTAATTACCATTCATGTTTTATGATTATTTTTTTTATTTTTAATCCAAGACTCCACAACCCAACACTAAGGCACTGAAGCCACAAAAAGAGTTCTTAGAGCCTCACAGGGAGGAATCTATTCCCCATGTAGCCTAATGTTAGCACATAAACTTATCAGGGTCTTCTGAGTTTGTGTTTTCTACCTAGGTTTGTAATTTTGCATGTTTCTCTACTTTTGCAGACTCGATCATACGGTTTCCTCTTGGCTCACAGTTTTCAACTATTTGTCTTCACTTGTTTGATATAATTGTGATATACTTTCTTTTAATTAGAATGTTGATTGAGAAATATCGACCCTTATCCTTCATGTTTTCCCTAAGGCCGATCACCTCTCTCTTTGCCTCTGCCACTGATCCTTTTGTTTTCCTGAGCTCTCAGTCAATCATCTGAGTAATCATTCACAAGCCGTGGTCATGACCACCAAGTGCAACAATTGAAGTGGTTTGATGTGGACTCAAATCAAGAAAATGATCAAGATTAGTTTCTGACAGCGAAAATCTACTAGGAAGATCAGATTGATGACGATTGTGTGATTGGGATCCTGCAGTTGCATGAAATATAGTGTCATAGGTCCGAAATCATGACGTCCATCCTAGCCATTGGTGCTACGAAGGACACGTGGTTCGCAATCAATGTTTCATGGTTTCTCGAGATGGATAGGTCAAGGAGAAAGTCATTAGTACTTGCGAAATGCTAAATCGTGATAATATCGTAGCCGTTGATCAAAGAAGACAGTTGGACCGTTGGATAATCTTTTCACAATTTTGTGAGTCAGGAAAGTAACAGGGAAGAGTATTGAAGATTTGTGAAGTGCGATGTCCCAAAGTGTTGATGCCATCTGGGCTGTTCGATCGAAGGGGATGTGAGTCACTTGATCTGAGTGTTGTGATTTCGTGACTTGGAGGTTTGAGTATAGAATGCAGCATGAGTTCGTGAAACGTGAAATTGCGACGTGCCTGAGATAAGCACGAGGTCATGGCCCGAGGTCATGGCCCGAGGTCATGCAGGGAAAGGAAAATAGTTGTGCCAAGGAACAAAGTGCTCTATTGGTCACCGAGAAAGATATGTAGGCCTCAAGGCGCCAGAATTGACTCAAAGAGTCGTGAGCTCACCTGGAAAATTCATGGGTGTCAGGTCTCACCCTGATCCCGATGAAAGTAATTAATGTAAATGGGGAAGGTGGTTGAAACCTTGTTTCACCACATAAATGGAAAGCATGGAAATTATCGTCGTGGAGGGAAGAATGTAGCCGAAAGTTCCCTGTCGTGGATTTTTTTGTGAAGCCCATATAGATCTGATCTTGCGTTTTGTTAGCGATATTTCCTGTAGAGGGGATTAGATAGCAAAAGAAGGGGTTTAAAACCCATTTTTCCTAAGTTTTGCGCGACAATGCGCCCATGGTAAGCAACGAGCAAGTCCGAGCGGTCCAGATTAGCGCGCCTGGATCAACGGCGCGCGTTGGATTCTGGACCCCCCTTGCCTTTCTNTGTATTGGAAGGACCCTCTAGGAGTGTTTCTGAGATGCTTAGACCCACAAGAGGCCTAAAGGGTTATGTTTGATTTTCATGGAAGCCTATTTGGGGGACATCATTTTTGGAAAACCATGGCCTAAAATATTCTCAGGGTTGGGTATTACTAGCCTTCTCTATTCAATGATGTCTATGTGAAAATCATAGCTTGCATAAAATGCCATAAATTCTCCGGGAAGCAACAACTCAAGCCTCTGCCACTTAAGCCTGTAGTAGCTTTAGGACCTTTCCAATAGTGGGGTATTGAATTCATTGGGGAAATACATCCTGCTTCAAGCATTAAACATAGGTGGATATTTATTACAACGGATTACTTCACCAAGTGGATAGAGACTATCCCCAGAAGGAATCCTTCCCATAGGCTGATAATTGGTTTTCTGGAGGATATTATAGTAAGGTTTGGTTGCCCGACCAAAATCATCACTGACAATGCTGCATCCTTTAAGGTTGAACCACTGATCAATTTTTGTGAGTAGTTCAGGATTGCATTGATCTGTTCTACCCCCTATTATCCCCAAGGCAATGGATTGGAAGAATCCTCTAACAAAAGCCCAGTAGAGATCATCAAAAGACTACTAGAGGATAACAAGAAAGCATGGGATTCAAAGCTCAAATTTTCTTTGTGGGATGATAGAGTGACAACAAAGTGGTCCATGGGCATCTCTCCTTTCTAGTGTGTATATGGGATTGAAGCAGTTTTTCCGTCTCAGCTCGCCTTTCCTATTTCGAAGTTCTTCCAAGACTTCCAGGAAGATCTTGATGACTTGATCAGGAAGATTTATCAGCTGATAGAAGCGCAATGAAATAGAGAGCAGTTGATGGACAGAGCACATGACCATCAATGAAGGATCAAGTAGGCCTTTGACAGGAAGAGCAATAAGGAGGATTTCCAGTTGGGAGATCTGGTACTCAAATGGGATGCGCCTAATAAGTACAAGGGAAAGCATGGTAAATTCGAAGCCCTTTGGATCAGCCCCTTCAATATCTATGAGAGGTTCCCAAATAACACTTACAAGTTGCATAATTTGGAGGGAGACAAATTTTTTGGTGGCCCTGTAAATGGGCACTTCCTGAAAATGTTTTTTGTTTAGAGTTGCAGTCAGCATCCCACCATTGTAATTACCGTTCATGTTTTATGATTATTTGTTTTATTTTTAATCCAAGACTCCACAACCCAACACTAAGGCACTGAAGCCACAAAAAGAGTTCTTAGAACCTCACAGGGAGGCATCTATTCCCCATGGAGCCTAATGTTAGCACATAAACTTATCAGGGTCTTCTGAGTTTTTGTTTTCTACATAGGTTTGTAATTTTGCATGTTTCTCTCGTTTTGCAGACTCGATCATACATTTTCCTCTTGGCTCATAGTTTTCAACTATTTGTCTTCACTTGTTTGATATAATTGTGATATACTTTCTTTTACTTAGCATATTGATTGAGAAATATCGACCCTTAGCCTTCATGTTTTCTTTAAGGCCGATCACCTCTCTCTTTGCCTCTGCCACTGATCCTTTTGTTTTCCTGAGCCCTCAGTCAATCATCTGAGTAATCGTTCACAGGCAAATCAAGCACAACAATTGAAGTGGTTTGATGTGGACTCAAATCAAGCAAATGATCAAGATTAGTTTCTGACGGAGAAAATCTACTAGGAAGATCAGATTGATGACGATTGTGTGGTTGGGATCCTGCAGTTGCACGAAATATAGTGTCAGAGGTCCGAAATCATGACGTTCATCCTAGCCGTTGTTGCTACGAAGGACACGTGGTGCGCAATCAGTGTTTCATGGTTTCTCGAGATGGATAGGTCAAGGAGAAAGTCATTAGAACTTGCGAAATTCTAAATCATGATAATATCGTAGTCGTTGATCAAAGAAGACAGCTAGACCGTTGGATCATCTTTTCACAATTTTGTGAGTCAGGAAAGTAACGAGGAAGAGTATTGAAGATTTGCGAAGTGTTATGTCCCAAAGTGTTGATGCCATCTGGGTTGTTCGATTGAAGTGGATGTGTGTCACTTGATCTGAGTGTCGTGATTTCGTGACTTGGAGGTTTGAGTATAGAACGCAGCACGAGTTCGTGAAACATGAAATTGCGACGCACCTGAGATAAGCATGAGGTCATGGCCCGAGGTCATGGCCCGAGGTCATGCAGGGAAAGGAAAATAGTTGTTCCAAGGAACAAAGTGCTCGATTGGTCACCGAGAAATATATGTAGGCCTCAAGGTGATAGAATTGACTCAAAGAGTCATGAGCTCACTTGGAAAATTCATGGGTGTCAGGTCTCACCTTGATCCCGATGAAAGTAGTTAATGGAAATGGGGAAGGTGGTTGAAACCTTTTTTCACCACATAAATGGAAATCATGGAAATTATCGTCGTGGAGGGAAGAATGTAGCCGAAAGTTCCCTGTCGTGGATTTTTTTGTGAGCCCATATCGATCTGATCTTGTGTTTGAAAAACAAATGCAAGTGTAGCCTGATAGAATAAAATGCAGACATAAAGCCTTGAATGCAATGGCCAAAGTGTGATTCTGAAGGGAGCAAGTTGTTTTGAGTATAAATACTCAGTTTTGATATTTTGTTAGTGTGGATGGTAGAGCAGAGCTCACATATTGTGAAGTTTTAGTAAAGCCTCTGGCTTTTGGTTATGTATCTATATTTGAGACTTCTTGTTTAATCCAAGTCATATTTTCTTACTCCATCTTATTATGCATATGATACTCAATGTTCATGATTAAAGGATTCGCATGGATTGTTGTGACTGTGTTTCAATGGATGTTTGATTGCAGTGTTGTCATAATGTTTTCAGTTTCCTGAAGCCCCGAATCCAAGAAGATCTTGTTTTCTAAGTTTTTCCTCCTTAGGTTGCTGGAAGACCTAACGTCATATAAGACCTTTACCTTTTATTCTCAAGTTATTCCTCCTACTCACCCTTACTACAACCTATTGAATGAACTTAAGATAAGACCTCACCTGCTTGTGCATACCAGTCCAGGTTTCTGAGTTAAGATGATATGCTCTCAAGACTGCGCCCATTTGACCATATTATAACCAATTTGTGACATAAAAATTGGATGGGTATCAGGCTTACCTCTATCACAATCCAGAGGTGACTTCTAGTGCTAACACATGGTTCAGGTTATTGGTACATGTTTACAATAATATATCTCATAGTGATAGTGTGACAGTGGTTCCATCATTCTACTTGTACATCATGGCGGTTAGGCAGGGCAAGGAAAGGTGGTTGTAGCCACCTTTCGGTTCTAGACGGAGAACATAGGGGGTTGTAGCCTCCTTCTAGTTGTAGCTAGAAAATTGGGGAGTTGAAGTTTCCCTTAGGTTGTATCCCGAGAAACTAGGGGATTGGAGCCTCCTTCCAGTTGCAGCTGGAAAACAAAGGAATTTTGTGCTTCCAATGAATGTAATTCTTAAAGACATATAAGAAAAAACATTCTATGGTTTTCTCCCTCTTTGGGTTTCCACGTAAAACCACTGGTGTACTGTGTATGTGTATGATTTCTCATTTCTTCATTTTTTATTTACTCTGCAAATATTGGATGATAAAGCTACATTGATATAACACTTGCATTTTATGGTTAAAAATGATTAAATTGCTCTATTATTGATTCACCCCCTCTCAATAATCCAACAATTTTAGTGGTTGAAAGACATCTTAACCTGTGCGCCAATATTGAGGATTGAAGATCTCGACAAAAAAATTGTGGTGTGTACTAATGCATGCAAGGGAGGGATTGGTAGAGTACTCACACAAAAGGATCATGTGGTTTGATCTGAGTCTAATAAATTAAAAGAGCATGAGAGAAATTATGCCACCCATTATCTAGAGTTAGTAACCATTATTAATGCATTAAAATGTGGATAAATTACCTCATGGGGAGAAAACTTGAGCTAAGGATATACCATTGTTTTTTGAAACATTTGTTTGGACAACTCACATTAAATGATGGACAAACTAGATGGATTAAATTTATAAGTGAATATGAATTTGAAATTAAACACATCAAAGGAAAAGAGAATCAGGTGGAAAATGAACTCAATAGAAGATCTCATGAAATTCATATTGCAGCTATTAACATGTACACGACTGATTTGAAAGATAAAATTATTAAAGCAGTCAATTAAGATCAACATAATTAAAAATAAAAGAAACATTAAAACAAGGAAATTTACAACCAAAATTTTATTATTAAGCACTAAAAGAAGATGGAATTATCATGTAAAAAGGAAAAGTATATATGTTGAATTCAATTAAGCTAAAAATACAATAACGAGGGAAATGCACAATGTGCCATATGTTGGGCACCCAAGATATCATAAAACAATTACAGTTGTAATAATTCAATACTTTTGGCTAGGAATGAAGAAAGAAGTGGCTAATTATATAGCCAAAGGTATAGAGTGCTAGAACATGAAGACTGAACATAGACATATAGCTACATTGTTACAGCCATTTCCCATTCCAAAATGGAAGTGGGAAGTGGTTACAATTTATTTTATTACAAAGTTTCCCAGAACAGTGAAGTAGCATGATTCCATCATGGATGTAGTGGATAAAGTAACTAAATTACATTTTATTCCTATGAAGACTACACATAAGGAAACATATCTTATATAAATATACATTAAGGAAGATTTCAAGATACATGAGGTTGCTAAGGAAATAGTTTCATACAAATATTCAAAGTTCACATCCAATTTTTCGAACGGTTTGTTCAAAGTCTTTGGGAAAAATCTAAATCTCAGTACAATGTATCAGCTAGAGTCAGATGGGAAAACATAGAGGAGTAATAGAATAATTGAGGAAATTCTTAGAATGTATGTGATGGACCAACCATCAAAGTGGAAGGATTATATTCATTTACTTGAATTTTATTACAATAATGGGTATCATGCCTCATTAAAAATAAGTCCAATTGAAGCATTGTATTGCAGGAAGTGTAATATGCCCGTGAGTTGGGATAATCCAATAGACATAGTAGTTATTGGACCAGATTTGTTGAAGGAAATGTAAGAGAAAACGGAAAAGATCAAGTAGAATTTAAAGTCTTCCCAAGACATGCATAAAATTTATGCAGACAAGAAAAAAACATTTTAGATATTTTAAAGTAGGAGAACATGTTTTCTTAAAAGTCAAGGTGAAAATAAGTTTTCTAAGATTAGAAAGTTTCCCAAAGTTGGCAACAAGATATTGTGGACCTTTTGAAATATTATAGAAATATATGGCCAATTGCATACATGATATCATTTCCTACATCCATGAGAGTACACAATGTATTTCATATGTCATTATTAATGAAATATGTGTCTGATCCTAACCACATAATTGATTGGACTGTGATCCAGGTAGAACATGAAGGAGATTTCTAGGTGGAACTAGTATGCATCTTAGATCAGAAATTCAAAGTTTTCATGAACAAATCCATAGGTTTTGTAAAGGTTTAATGGACCTGCTACGGTATTGAAGATGCTAAAAAGGATCATGAAGAAAATATGCAAGAATAATAGCCCCAATTTTTTAACAATTTTGAAGAAAATGAAATATAACAATGCAAGACTCCACTTTGAGTAGCTAGAGTTCTAGAACCATATCTTAGAGTCCTATCCAACCTACATTGGAGCCCTGATAAAATAATTCTATAGAACGATGCACTAACAACATTTAAGGGGGTACATTTATTGGACCAGTGGGTTGACATGAACAAGAAATTTTTATTGGGAGTGTTGTTCCTTCCATGGTCAGTGACAATCTCTCTTGGGTTGTCGAACCTTGCTATTATCTGATTGAGGAAAAAGAGAGCTTTAGTCTCTCCATCATCTTTAAACTTTGGCATAGCTTCAACCCACTTTGCTAAGTAGTCTACAACTACGATGATATAGCGGTGCCCCCTTGCTGAAGGAGGGTTGCATGTAGTGTAATCAATCACCCACTTGGTGAAGGGACCAACTCTGATGATAGGAAACATGAGAGCGAGATGTGCCCTCATCTTCCTTGAGAAGATTTGGCATGGATGGAACTTCTTGACTGATTCGATACAATCCTTGATAAGTGTCGGCCAGAAGTAACTTTCTCGTAGAATCCTTTGGGTTGTCACCAACCCAGACAAATGACCGCCACAAGCTCCAATATGGAAATCGTTAAGCACGATAACCGCTTCTTCATGAGCGAGACATCGACATAGGATGCAGTCTACACCTCTCCGATACAATGTATCATCGAGTATGAGATAATTCTTAGCCTCATGGTGTATGCATAGATGCTCATCACGTGAAGCAGTAGTGGGGCACTTCAAATTCTAGAGATAGATAAGTATATCTCCATACCAGGGATTCGAAGAGGTGATCAAAAACATATCTCCTCTAATAGGCGACTCTTCGGGCACAAGATCACCTGACTCAATCGGAAGCTCCAAAGTAAGTTCTGCGAAGACCAGTGACTTTTTGGACTTCGCTGAAACGAAATCCAAGTCAAACTCCTGGAGGATGAATATCCATCTACTGATTTTTCCACCTGTTACCCGTCATGTCAGCATGAACTCAAATGGATTCACGACAACAATAACGGTGGTCTTGCAAAACAAAACATAATGACAGAACCGTTGAACAACATGGAATGTTGCCAACGCAAGTTTTTTGGTATGAGAATAATTGAGTTCTGGTCCAACGAGGCCTCAGCTCAAGTAATAGATGACATATTCTGAGAACAAGTCATTTTCCTGAACTAAGACCATGCCAATGGTTGACTCTACTATAGCCAGATATAATAGGAAATCCTTGTTATATTTAGGTGGTCGGAGCAGAGGGGCAGTTGTGAGTGCATGTTTCAATGCGGCGAAACAGCATTGAGTGACATCGTCCCAAAAAAAGGGAACGTCTTTTTTAAGTAAACGCATAAATCCCTTAGTGATCTTGACGTAGTTAGCGATAAAGCGTCTTAGAAAATTCGCCTTGCCCTGTAAACTTTGATGTTGANAACAATTGTCCTGACATTACGCAGAAGCTGGACTTGTTTGGATTCAAGTGAATCTGAAAGTAGCGACAACGTTCGAAAATAAGTCGGAGGTGTGTGGGATGATCCGTTCTCTTGCAAGATCGAGATGCCAAATCATCTAAATAGGGCTCGACTATATGCTTGAGGTCATGGAAGGAAAAAGACATGGCCCGCTGAAAGGTGGCTCCAGCATGTTTTAGACTGAAAGGCATCTTACGATACGCGAATGTACCAGATGGACAGATGAATGCCATTTTGTGTTGGTCTTTGGGTTTGATTTGTATTTGATTATATCCTGAAAAACCGTCCATGAAAGAAAAGGCTTCACAACCCGCACATTCATCAATGATCTGGTCGATGAAAGGTGGGAAAATTATCTTTGGGACAAGCCTTGTTCAAATCACTGAAGTTTGTACATACAAGAATTGTGCCTTGTTTTTTATTGACCGGCACTGGGTTTGACACCCATTGGGTCAAATGGATAGGATAGATAAACCTAGATTTTAGCAATTTCTCAACCTCAACCTTAATGGTTGTTGCTTTCTTAGGATTAACTGGACCAATCTTTTACCGAACAGGCTTGGCATCAGGATACGTTGTGATTTCATGTTCAACTATTTTTGGATCGATACCTGGCATTTCCTCATAAGACCAGGAAAAAACGTCGCGGAATTCTTTGAAATAATTTGTATAGAGTTGAATCTCTCTAGGGGAGCAGTCAGCTCCGAAGAAAACATTCTCCACAACCCCAGGGTTTCGGGAGATATTGGTCGGTATGGTTTCAGTGATGGTTTCCATATTACCCTCAACATAAACTTCATGGGTAGCTAACAGATTAATAGGACAAGACTAATCTCCTTTCATAGTCACAGTAAATTCTCCTGCTTCGATTCGGCTTAACTCTGGGAGGAAGTATGATCTGTGATGAAGATCTTCCCAGCGTTTGTCCAGACTAGTCATTGCTTCAATTATTGCTTCATTAGAGGGAAAGACCAAGTCTAACAAATCAGTTCCAACGAGAGAACCCTGAGCCCAAATAGGCTCTAGAAGTGGATCGAACTTTTGTGCGGGTGTTGGATCAGTGCTAGATGAAGCTTGCTGGACTAAAGAGTACACTACTTCAGCTACGGACAAGGGCATGGACATGCCTGGGTGCCCTGTCCCATCCATCATGGCCGATGTGTAAGGAAGTATCCACGGATCTTTGAGGTAAGTCGTGCGGAACGACGAAACTTGAAAAATCTCAACCTTATGGTGATTAGATATAAACTTGATATTGCCTTGAGGGGGTGGGTAATCGAAGGTACCCATAAAATATGGGTACAAACCAACCCCTACATTGACGATACCTGGTTGAGGATTATCAATCATCAGGACCGTGGATTCCCCCAATGCAGGGTCAGGTCTGGAGAAAGACAATTGATCGATGGTCACTATCCAGCCCTCGTGTGGAAACAACAAGACCCGAAAAACTGTAGCAACCACGGCTTGCATGGCATAAGTCCAAATCCTTCCTAACAAGAGGTTATAGTCAAGGGGAGCATCGACTACCTCTACTTCGACACATACGGTCTTCCCTCCTAACTGCATGGGAAAGAAGGAACGATACCATGTGGTCGGAACGAATGACCGTCGAAAGCGGTGAGGAGAGTAGGTGATGGAGAAAAAACGGGCTGGCCAATGACCTTCCAACATGCCAACGACATAATGCATGTTGAGGCACCCTCATCAACCACCATGCAAAATATATTCTGAGTAAAAGTTTTCATGGGATAATCCACTACTATCTGAAACGCTAAGTGGTAAGGTAGACGAGGTTTTAAGTCGGTTGTATCCAGCATGATTGTACCCAAATTACAAGTATTGGTAGATCCTAAAGAAGTTAACAAGGATTTCCTCTCGGAAGGGCAGCTTTGGAGGACCTCCAAAGTAGACATCGCACAATGGGTTTGTGATAAATCTTCCACCACAGAGTAGTTATGGGCGGCCCTTGTGTTTGGGTTATGAGAATATTTTTTGAATGCACCTTTGGGAATGCATATCATTGTTTTTCTTAACGACTTCTCAATCTGTAGAGGAAGAGATGGGAGTTCAACTTCTTTACCCTTCTCAGAAGTGCTTGGTTTACTATAGTCATGTGCTCTAGTCGATATAAAAGCATCACCCCTCACCATATAGACGTTCGTGGATGCGGGGTTGTTCACAGGTGGAGAGGGTTCTTGGCTGCCCCCTTCCGTGCTTGCAGAGGCTTGGGTTAGATTTTTCCCATGTTGAAATGGATTGGTCAACACAACAGGTTGTTTCTGTGTCACAAACTTTTGGCCTTCTGCAAGCCGAGGACATAGATGGGTCGGGTGGTATTCCGCACACAAGTTGCATGGATACCTCACCTTCCGTTTCTCAGTGTTGTCCCCGCTAGCATTATCGGTAGGTTTTTTATCCCCCTTACCCTTCTTTCATTTTTTTTTCTTTCCTTCAGGCTACTGGGTGGCCTTTGGGTTATTCAATTGCACTGTGTGTACCTCTGACGTTTTGGTAGGGGGAGCAGCCAAAGTAGTAGTTTGGCTGGCCGCTGTGTGTTGTATAGATAACTGCTGCAACTGCTTTGTCAATTTCTCAGCGGACTTTATTTGTGTTGAACCAACAATACCATCGGTATATGGTCCAACTCTCTGTCTAGTTTTATCAAGTATTGAGCATGGTGCATCTAGCAAGATGTTGTATAATAAACCAGACTGAGAATAGATGAGCTCAAATTATTGAGCTCTCATGATGGAGTCTTCTTCGGAGAATACTCCTGACATCGCGACATCTTTGGATAACTATGGGACCAAATACTTAAGGAACCACTCAGGCAGGAATGTTGGTGGGACTGACACCTTAATTAAGTTCTTCTAGCATCTTCATTCTTGGATGTGATCAGAGATATGGTTCGCTATTGTTTGTTCAAAATTGGCGAGCAACTCTGTGCTAGCGTCGAATCTCACAGGTAACTAGAAATGGTTTAGGAAATCCATCACCAGTTCACCGAAGGAAGAGTATCTTGAGCGATTGAGCTCAATGTACCATTTCGTGGCACTCCTAATGAGAGTACGTTGAAACAAAATCAACTGTACGGAGTCATCTTTCAATGATTTAGATGAGCACCAAAGATGGAAGTTAGTCACATGATCTCCTGGATCTTCACTAGGCTTGGCTTCGAACTTTGGAATGTACGAAGGTAACTTCGTCGGCATAGGAGGCCAACGCAGATCGTGACAAATAGGGTCATTAAAAAACCTTGTCAAATATGGCAAGTGAAAAGTCACCAGGAAGGGTAGTTTGGGTTGTTGGTGATAACCTGGGAAAAAGGGGCCTGGAGTTTGACTGGCACCAGGTTGCTAAGAAAACTTCGGTTGCTGGCCCGAATTCTAGTAGAAACCATGGTCGTGGCCAGCGTATGGATTTTCCATATGTGGAGACATCATCGACTGATTTCCAAAATAGGACATAGATGGTTGGGCATGCATTACATTCGAAGGGCTTTGGGAAGGGTTCCCCCATGTTGGTCCGGTGGGGATAGGCATAGTAGCTTGTCCGGGGTTCCATTGATTGTGGAGAGAATTACCCCAGATTGGAATTTCAGACGAGGGAACAGATCCCTGCCAAGAATTCCAAGGCCTTGTTGTGGAATAAGTTCCTAGGTTTTCCCCCTGTGCAGGAATAGTACCCTCCATAGGAATAGGTTGTCCAAAACTGGGATTGCCCCCAGTTGGGAAGGCGACTAACGAGAAGGATTTGTTACCAAATGTTCCTATCAAAGAAAATTGTGTCAAACCTACCGGCATACTATGCGAAGGTGGTCCTTGACTCCCCGCTCCAAATAAACTATGGTGTGTAGGTTGCCCAGTGGATTGCTGATGCGAGCCACCGAGTGAAGGGGACGAAGGAGGTATATGACCTCCTTCGTAAGGGAAAGCATTAAAAGGAGAAGGAGTGCCCCTCATGTGACCTTGCAGAGGATCACTAGATCTCCCTTCCCCCAAAACTAAAGTCTGTAAAGTGGAGTAGGAAAGTACAGGACTTGTACCCGAACTAGGCATCCCGTATGATAACGGAGGGTCTGCCGCACTTGGTGTGAAAGGGGTTGTGGCCGATGCCAAAGATGATATCAGACCACTGTGCGATGTAGTTGTGGTCGACACCATGGTGGTTCAGATCAGTGATGGTGGGTTAGGAGGTGGAAATTCTCCTATGGTGACAACCATAGTGGGAATTGAAGAATTCCCAGAAGGAGTAACAACATTTGTTTCCATTGCTATGTGCGACACTGTTTGGCACTCGTAAGGATGAATCGGTACGATGGTGGGTGTTGAAATATTAGTGGTGGAGGTTTCAACCAGACCAAAATCTTGTGATCCAAGGTCTAAAACGGTCGATTCCTTTGGATGTTGGTCGGGTACAATTTCTTGTGACCCGGTCGCTTCAAAAGACCCTTGTTGGTACAACTTTCGCCTTAGTGGTGGCGGGGGTGGCTCCAGTGTAACCGGTTGCAGGCCAAGAATCCTTCATGACCGGGGGAGCTCGTGATCCTCCACTGTGTGAGAAGATCAAAGACACTCTAGGTTTTTCTAAATGTTCAAAAGTAACACACACTAAAAAAGACCCTAGAAGATAAGACTGGCAAACACTAAATTAATTGGAAGAACAGTTACAACAACCAACACTAGAGAAACTTACCGGTGCAAGTGCAACTCGAAAATGGAAGCACCCTTCAGGTATACTCTGCAAAGCGTGCCTCGATGTCTATCCTAGGTATCTTGGTATACCGCTGTAGTCACTTATGTATGTCCCTAAAAAATATAGGCAATTAAGTTGCCAACGCGTGAACAGTCACCAAGCGGGTACAGTCGAAAGTCGGGTAGACCACAATGAGCAGGGTATCGAAAGAAAGTGGTCCAAAATACAAATAAGGACCTCGAACGGATTCGAGACCCACGAAGCCCCGTGGAAAATGCAATCGACGAAATCCCAAAACAAGCCCTCTATATGTGTTCTCCACTATCATTGGTCCAGCTTTGGAGGGGTTATCTCCACTACCTTTCCATATGTGAGCTCATGTTTATCCCCTATGTTAGAGGGGTGTCCCAGATAAATTTCACGATACTGGACTTAGACACTCCTTAACTCAGACTCCAATGTTTGATTGTAATGGCCTTGAAGAGTTTCCTCTCCAACCTAATCCAAGGCCCTAATCCTGAACTAGTTGGTTAACCTTACAAACAAAAAAGTCTAATAAATTTTAGATTTAGCGTCAATTTTATGGCTTGTATTATGTCAAGGGGTATGAAATTTAAACTGATGATGTGTAAAAGATGAAAGTAAAAAATGAATAAAAAGTTGGAAACAAAAACTTTCACTTAATGCAAATTTTCAACAATTTTTTTTTTTTTTTCTTATTTTTCTAAGATATTTTGAATGAACAAACTTAGAGAAGGATTTCACTCGACCACGAGATACTTACGATCTAAGTGAACTATCAAGAATTTAAGAAAACAAAGATTTTTCCCTAGCTAATAATGCATAATCACACTCTTCAAGAAAACAAGAAAATGAAAGAGATCTTTTTATTTATTTAAATGTTGATAAAGCAAAAAGGAAAAATAGCAACAAGTAAAAACCAAGAAAAACAATTATGGCCTAATCACATATTTCAAAGAATCACTTCAAGAAATCACACACTAGCAACTTAAAAATGACTCTCACACTTGTCTAAAAACCCTAAAAAATTCTTTTTTATGACAACTTTTAAATGAGAAAAAGAAAACTAAGGCTAAAATTAATCCTAAGATACTAACTGCTAAGACAGAGATTCAAAAACCTAAGAGGTATAATTCTCATCAAGGGAAAGGATGACTGCCTTACCCTCAATAAAAACTATCCTACACAAGAACGCTACTAATAACCCAACAACAAGCATGTGAATGCAAGTTGTATAGAGCCAGAGGGCATGTACACGCGGGATGACGTTCTACAAGTCGCGTGTATCTCTAAAACTATGAAAAAAAAATAACAACAAACAATTCAAACCAAGAAGAGACCACTGATATTGAGAACCAGGATCTCTTGAAGGCTTGGACACTCTCTTTAACAGAAAAAGAAAACAATGTAAGGAAAAAATTCGTAAAACAAACCAATCCGAGGCAAGACTGCAAACAACCAAGATTTAGAAAGAATTCCATAAAACCCCTAAGAATGTTTGATTCTGACAGGGAAGAGGATGACTACCTCAAAAAAATTCTAGACTCTACACGCTACTGCTACTTCTTCAACTAGCGTTTACACGCGGGCTGTAAGAGAGTAGGGCGTGGGTACACGCGTTCAGACCTTATACAGGCCGCGTGTACCTCTGTGGGTCTCTGAAAAACACAGTCAAGCAAATAACAGAGACAACTGGTATGGGAAACTAGACTC
>SNQJ01S0035929.1:25102-39258 GCA_010110895.2 Picea sitchensis | reverse complement strand
ACTTTCTACCTTCGTCCCCAGACTTAAACCCCATTCCTTTTCAGCAAATACATAGTTAGACCAACATACCTTGTTCCGGATGTTCGATGTTGATCCCCCTTCACTCTTGATCCCTGGTTGGAAGCTATCCTCTCAAGATTGACCTGCGTACAAAACAAGCAACAAACTACACATGCATTTTACCTATAGACTAAAGGGTTAGAGATTCAAACATATCTTTACTGAACTATGAAGAACTCATATAGTGGGACGAGAAAATCATTTCTTTATTATTAACTTTAATGAATCAAATTACAATGTTCAGACTAGCCACTGCTCCGTGAATCCTGATCCTAGGCTCCTCTTCAAATGTCCTCCAACTTCTTTTCTTTATATCTCTTTTTTCACAAGGATGGCTAAAGGGTTGGGACAATGGGAATATGCAATTGGGTAGAGTTTCTTTACTCTATTCTTCCTCCTCCAAATGGGACCCCTATCCCTTATTTTATAGGATAGAAGAAGCTATGTATTTGGACGAACTCTCGGCCATGCATGGCCAGGAGTTTCAGTTAACTTACCCAAAGCTGTGTGTTTTGTCGACAACTTTCCCTCTTTCATGCTTTTGTTCATCCACACAGGTTGTTTTAGGTTAGCTAGCATGTACACACGTCCAGTAATGGAGTAGGGTGCATTGGCCCTTATAAAAGAGATTTTTTAAAGAGTTGTTCAACAATGCTTTGGCAAAGAAGGGATTTGAGATGGCCTAATGATAGGTAAGAATGTATGTTGCAAATTAGGGTTATAATAGATACCCCCTAATGTCTGAGTTCAGAAGAGAATCTGATGGCTGAAATACATTACCAATCTTTATTGATGTGCCGAACAAGTGAGCCCAAGGACCAGGAACCAGGAAGCGTCATCTGCAAAAAAACAACTGTCTCACCGAGGTGGGCATACCCATTCTCGGGATAAAATAGAATCATGGCTACCAATCAAATACACTGTAGATCCATGTCAAATAGCTATATAAAGTGTAGCCATGAAAAATACACAACGGAGCTACATCTCGAAATCAAAAAGATATACATATAGAGTATCCATCTTCTAGAAGATCATAGGGCCTAATGGCTAGAGATGAGATCTTCAGAGCTCGAGAAACAACTTCAAAATATTCAAAACTCAAGGTAGGAGTGTAATATGAGTGTACGACTTCACTACCCAGAGGTCTTCAATGGATCGTCGATCATGGACTAGATAATCTTGATGATCAGACCAAAGGCTTCATTGATTTCGAACAAGGACTTGATTGGAAATTCAGGATGGCTGGGTATCAGGGCAAGAGACAAATTGCAGAGGGGCCGACTCAGGCTTGGTAGAAACTTGCCTTGGAAAACAACACGACAAATTATGAGACTTAGGTAGCATGGCATTAATCATAAGTTTACGAAGTAGGAGGCAACGCAAACTCTCCATATGTTTGGAAGAATAACCAAATGGAGGAGGACACAAATCTATGTAGCGAGAACAACTTCCTAAGGTTGTACTACATCCCAAATCTTGACGAACAAACAGACAGATGTGCTTTATCCAAGGGCAACTCACTATGTTTCCAATAAAGAAAATACTTTTCCCTTCCTCTTTTTGGGGTATACTTGATTTTTTTGTCTTTTTTCAATAATTTTAGAAAAAAGAATAAAGGAATGTTACGTTACAATGGAGGAACGAGTGTGACAAACATACAAGCTCAAGGCACAAGGACAAGACTAATGTTCAAAATAACGATACTTGGGAAAAATACTCCGGGGACCAAGGGTGTTAAGACGCAGAAGCAAAGTGCTACAAGGCTGGCGTGTAAGGTATGCAAATGCGGTTAACAAAACACACAATGGTAACGTCCTTCGATGTAAGTTTAACAAGCCCAGAGAAGGTAAGCTCGGTGGTTTTTCATATTTAGAGAGTCTGAAAAATCATAAAAGGAGACTCCCTTGGGGTACCTTTTTCGAATATAGTCTAGTCGGTTCGAAAAAGGGGTAAACTAGCACCGACAAGACGTCTATTCAAAACCATTTTAATGAGTGTGATAAGGACAAGATCACTCGGCCATTTTTTCATTTTTAAGGAGTCTGAAAAAAGATTAACTATGGACTCCATAAGGAATGTTATTCTAGACCAGTTTAATGAGTGTGAAAGAATAAGGTCACTCGACAATCTTTTCAATTTTAGGGAGTCTAAAAAGAGCTTAACTATGGACTCCGTGGGGGTTCCTTCTTCGTAAGTTTAGTCCCTCAGGCCCGAAAAAGGGATAAAATTATACCTGAGAGTACTCCTCTAGAGAACTGAAGTTCCATAGAGTATACCTTTATTCGTGCAGTTGACCGTCCAGACCAAAAAAGGGGTAAACTACCGTCGAACAAACATGACTTCAAATGTCAGTTTAACGTGTGAAAGGCTACAAGATCACTCGGCAATATTTTCATTTTTATAGTGTCTGAAAAGGGTTTAAAAGAAGACCTGTTATTTTTTGGGAGTCCTGAGGGTGAGGTCAAGAGCGAAGGAGAATCATGCAAATGAGGCTCAAACTCGTATTCAGGAAAAACTACAGGGACTCCCGAGCCTACAGTGTTTTAGAGACAACATAGACACCATAATGCAACCAAGATCTACCTAGGGCATCCATGTTCCGGTAAGCTCTACCACCAAGTTGCCACACTTCTAAAGCAACTATGATGGTTTCATGTCACAACCTAATGGGATCGATCCTATGGCAAAGGAAAAAGACAACAAGGTACAAAAGTCAGGGTAGAAGTCTAACCTATATGCTCAAGTTGATCCTCGAAAAACAAATTTCACGGACTGTCGAAAATTACTCAAAACTCCAAAAAATTGTCCCAATATCCAATCAAATCCCTCCTATGCAACTCCTGAATCACTCTAAATGATTTTTGGTATAAAGAAAATGATAAGGGAGGCCAAAAAAGTGACAAAAAGAGGCCGAAAAGTCTATAAATAGAAGTTGGTAGATCATTATCACCATTGTTGATTTGGAAATTGATTATGGAACCAAAAGACCCCCTTTGTCAAAAGCAGTGATTCCAGGAGCTACAGTGGACGAAACAAACTTCTGTCTAGACCAAGTAAGTACAAACTCCCTTATATTGCATTTTAAGTCTTTATTTTTGCATTGGGTTTCATTTTTTAGGGGGGCGTCAACCTTTAAAAGGTCGGCCCTAGGTCCACGGGGGCTGTCTTTGGACAGGCCGCGTGTACATTCGGGCAAAGAAACTCTGCACGCATGTACATGCGAATGTCACCAGTACAACATGCATGGACCCCCTTATGGAATGAAAAAGGCATAAAAAACAAGGGTTAACCCTCCTGAACCTTGGTGTTTTGCAGGATGTATGTCCATTGGAGAGAAAGAGAGCACGAAGAGGTGAATGAGTTGGTTAGGGAAGACCCCAATGTTGTGGCTACTTTGATGCAATGTGGATTACTCAAGTTTTTTCTATGTCCTTTCATGCGGGCACAACCTAGGCTACTAAATTCCTTGGCTGACTACTGACATCCAAATGCAGAGGCATTCATGTTAGAGGGGCAGTCATTGGTGCCCACAGTCGAGGACATTTACCTTTTGACTGGCCTCTCCAAGAGAGGGGAACCAGTCAACTTCCAGACTTTTCCTTCGGGGCCGCATAACATAGCAGAATTGATAGGTATATATTGTGCAGATGATACAGACTGCTCGAGCATGTAGGTGCCCATAAGCAAGATCACTAACTTATCACTACAGGCGATAGTATTTCTTATTGGGCGAATTACTGGTTTTGCGGCTCTACATCGAGAGTCCCGTGCACTGGTGAACTGTGCAGTCCAGTGCTTAAATGCACAAGTTTTTGATTGGAGTACCACATTTCTTGAGTGTATGAAAAGACAACTGACAAATTGTCGTTTGCAGACACATAGGAACTTCGGGTTTGGGACCATTCTGTGTTCCTTCGTTTTTGAGAGAGTTTCGAGTTTTAGCCCTTGAGTAGTGGTACAAGGACATCAGGCCTCTCTTCCTGCTATGTGTAGATGGGCAATATTACATCCTAAACAGGGTGGCAGAAGGACCAATGAGTCCTTCGATGATGACTTCTTTGTGTGGTTTTCATGACAGATCCTAGTTATAGAGGATTACCCCTATGCCAAGATTGATTTCTCGAGAGACCCTGAGATACCTGTACCTCCTGGTGAGGAGCGAGGGGAGATGGGTAAGTATCCACCTTTGTAGTTTTTTGTGCTTTAAACATATGTAATTTTTATGTTGTTTTGTTATATATATCATTTGTTTTTGTTATGCCAGAGTATTTGATGGATATGTGTTCATTTTGTGCAGACGTGGGACCAGTGCGACCCGCTGACTATGCAAGGAATAGGCATCGTCCTCGGCCAGGGGACGCACCTGCTACCATAGGGGGAGAAATAGTAGAAGGAGATCTTCTAGCCGGGGAGGCTGAGAGGGTATTGAGATGAGTCGAGCGTAACTTTACTTTGCTCACTCGCACGGTCTCGATGGCAGAGATTGAGGACCTGCCACCATCTATGCAGCCTCATGTAGTGGGGGCACCATGGACGTGGGTCTGTTTTTTTCGGCATTTATCCAACGTTGTGGATCAGTATAATAGGGCCCAAAGGCCCTGACTTTAGCTAGACATTTTGACGTGCCATGAGCACTACTTGTATATTGTTTGAGGGCATCAGTCCTATGACTCGTTATTGGTCCTATTTTTTAGGCACATGTGTCCATCGGTGTACTTTGGTTACTTTATGATATTATATATGGTTATTTTTGGTCTTTTGTGTCTTATGGATCATCTGTGCAAAATGTATTTACATGTTTATGTGAATTTTCCTTCATATGTGTGCAAGATGCCAATCTAAAATTTGATTAGCTAGAGTATCTGTAACTTGGTTTAATCTCCTAGGAACATGAAAATATGTAATATAATCAAAGTTTCATTCTAAGAGACGTACCCTAAGGAATTGTTGCTGTAAAGTTGGATCATGAACCCAGTATACTCTGTTTAACTGAGACACAACCAATTGAGCATCGAGATAGACCTAGAGATGAGAGATACCCAATGACAAAGCATCACAAAGCAACTCAATAACTACACTATACTCGGTGACATTATTTGTGGTGTCACCTAAGCATATACCTCTGAAAGATAATAACTAGCCTTGAGGTGTAAAGATTACCAAAGCCACGGAGGCAAGCCTTCAAGTGTGCCGACTAGCACCGTCTGCATACCCAACGAACACCTCAAAATCACTTGACATCTGCCACAGTGACGAAAGATAACATCAACGACACATCCATAACACTACAAGAAACTAAAAATTATACAAAGACTATACATATGTTACAAAAAGTTACCCACAGTGACCTACCTATGAGTAATACTTCTTGAGGTAGAGCCCATTTCTAGGCTCCGCCAAAGCATTCCCTTCAAAATCAACCAAACGATAAGCGCCCATTTTAAAAACCTCTTTTATGATGAAAGGCCCGAACCACATGGGTTTGAATTTTTCTGCCCCCAGGGGGTCCTTATCTTGGTCATAGACCAGGACAAGGTCTCCTTCAGAGAAAATCCGAGGATGAATGGACCTATCATACTGACACTTGACCTTATGTTTGTAAGCCTCATTGGCTAGGGCCGCATCATGACATTGTTCATTGATATTCTGAAGGTATACTAACCATTCTTCAAGTGGAGAAGTGTCTGATAGTAATTGTACTGCCAAATTTAGAGACGAGATCTGAAATTCGATGGGCAAGACTACCTCCAACCCATAAATGAGTTGAAAAGGTGAGAAACCGGTTGCAATCTTAACAGATGTTCGGTAATCCCATAATGCCGAGTATAACATCAAATGCCAATTTGACTTGGCTAAGTTGATAGTTCGTTGTAGAATGGTATTAAGAGTTTTGTTTACAACTTCCACCTACCCATTTGCTTGGGGGTAGTAGGGTGATGAATGTTGCTGCCGTAACCCAAGATTTGATGTTAACTCAGTCGTCATCTGGTTTTGAAAGTGACTTCCATGGTCAGTGACAATCTCTCTTGGGACATCGAACCTTGCTATTATCTGATTAAATAAAAAGAGAGTTGCAGTCTCTCCATCATCTTTAAACGTTGGCATAGATTCAACCCACTTTGTGAAGTAGTCTACAACTACAATGATATAGTCGTGCCCCCTTGCTGAAGGAGGGTTGCATGTAGTGTAATCAATCCCCCACTTGGTGAAGGGACCAACTGTGATGACAGGAAACATGGGAGCGGGATGTGCCCTCATCTTCCGAGAGAAGATTTGGCACGGATGGTACTTCTTGACTGATTCGATACAATCCTTGATAAGTGTTGGCCAGAAGTAACCTACTCGTAGAATATTTTGGGTTGTCGCCAACCTAGAAAAATGACTACCACAAGCTTCGGTATGGAAATCGTTAAGCACGATAACTGCTTCTTTGTGAGTGAGACATCAGCTTAGGATGTAGTCTACACCTCTCCGATACAATGTATCATCGAGTATGAGATAATTCTTAGTCTGATGGCGTATGCGTTGACACTCATCATGAGAAGGAGTAGTGGGGCACTTCAAAGTCTAGAGATAGATAAGTATATCTCCGTACTAGGGATCTGAAGAGGTGATCAAAAATATATATCCTCTAATAGGTGACTCTTCGGGCACAAGATCACCTAACTCAACCGAAAGCTCCGAAATAAGTTCTGCGAAGACCAGTGACTTTTTGGACTTCGCTGAAATGAAATCCAAGTCAAACTCCTAGAGGATGACTATCCATCTACTGATTTTTCTACCTATTACCTGTCATGTTAGCATGAACTGAAATGGATTCACGACAGCAATAACGATGTTCTTGTGAAACACAACATAAACACAGAACCATTGAACAGCATGGAATGCTACCAATGCAAGTTTTTCGGTATGAGAATAATTGAGTTCTGGTCCTACGAGGCCTCATCTCAGGTAATAGATGACATATTCTAAGAACAAGTCATCTTCCTGAACTAAGACCATGCCAATTGTTGACTCTGTTGTAGCCAGCTATAATAGGAAATCTTTGTTATAGTTAGGTGGCCAGAGAAGAGGGGTAGTTGTGAGTGCATGTTTCAATGCGGTGAAAGAACATTGAGCGGCATCGCCCCAACAAAAGGGAACATATTTTTTAAGTAAGCGCATAAAGCCCTTGGTGATCTTGGTGTAGTTAGTGACAAAGTGTCTTAGAAAATTCACCTTGCCCTGTAGACTCTGATGTTGAAAGATTGTGCATGGGGGGGAAACTGAATTATTGCCTCAACCTTGAGAGGATTGACCATGATCCCTGTTGTTGACACTATGAAACCTAACAATCATCCTGATGTTACGTAGAAGCTGCACTTGTTTGGATTCAAGTGAATCCAAAAGTAGTGACAACGTTCGAAAATAAGTCGGAGTTGTGTGGGATGATCCGTTCTCTCACGAGATCGAGATGCTAAATCATATAAATAGGCCTCGACTATATGCTTGAGGTCATGGAGAGAAAAAGGCATGGCCCGCTGAAAGGTGGCTCCAACATGTTTTATACTGAAAGGCATCTTACGATATGCGAATGTACCCCATGGACAGATGAATGCCATTTTGTCTTGGTCTTTGGGTTTGATTTGTATTTGATTATATCTCGAAAAAACGTCAATGAAAGAAAAGGCTTCACAACTCGCACATTCATCAATGATCTGGTCAATGAAAGGTGTGGGAAAATTATCTTTGGGACAAGCCTTGTTCAAATCATGGAAGTCTGTACATACATGAATTGTGCCTTGTTTTTTATTGACCAGCATAGGGTTTGACACCAATTGGGTCAAATAGATAGGATAGATAAACCCGGCTTTTAGGAATTTCTCAACCTCAACCTTAATGGTTGCTGCTTTCTTAGGATTAACTAGACGAAGCTTCTGCCGAACAGGCTTGGCATCAGGATACGTTGTGATTTCATGTTCAACTATTTTTGGATCGATACCTAGAATTTCCTCATAAGACCAGGAAAAAATGTCATGGAATTCTTTGAAAAGATCTGTATAGAGTTGAATCTCTCTGGGGGAGAAGTCAACTCTGACGAAAACATTCTCCACGACGCCAAGGCTTTAGGAGATATTGATCGGTATGGTTTCAACGATGGTTTCCATATTACCCTCAGCATAAACTTCATGGGTAGCTAAGAGATTAATAGGACAAGACTGATCTCCCATCATAGTCACAGTAAATTCTCCTGCTTCGATCCGGCTTAACTCTGGGAGGAAGTATGATCTGTGATGAAGATCTTCCTAGGGTTTGTCCAGACTAGTTATTGCTTCAATTATTTCTTTGTCAGAGGGAAAGACCAAGTCTAACAAATTGGTGCCAGCAAGAGAACATTGAGCCCAAAGAGGCTCTAGAAGTGGATCGAACTCTTGTGCAGGAGTTGGATTAGTGCTAGTTGAAGCTTGATGGACTAAAGAGTACGCTACTTCAACTGCGGACAAGGGAATGGACATGACCGGGTGCCCTGTCCCATCCATCGTGGCCAATGGGTAAGGAAGTATCCACGGATCATCGAAGTAAGTCCTGCGAAATGACGAAACTTGAAAAATCTCAACCTTATGGTGATTAGATATAAACTTGATATCGCCTTGAGGGGGTGGGTAATTGAAGGTACCCATCAAAGATGGGCAGAAACCAACCCCTATGTTGATGACACCTAGTTGAGGATTATCAATCATCAGGACCATGGATGCCCCCAATACAGGGTCAAGTCTGGAGAAAGACAATTGATCGATGGTCACTATCCGGCCCTCGTGTGGAAACAAGAAGACCCAGAAAACTGTAGCAACCACTGCTTGCATGGCATAAGTCCAACTCCTTCCTAACAAGAGGTTATAGTTGAGGGGAGCATCGACTACCTCTACTTCGACAAACATGGTCTTCCCTCCTAACTGCACAGGGAAAGAAAGAATGATACCATGTGGTCAGAACGAATGACCATCAAAAGCAGTGAGGAGAGTAGGTGATAGAGAAAAAACGGGTTGGCCAATGGCCTTCCAACATTCCAACGACATAACGCATGTCGAGGCACCCTCACCAACCACCGTGCAGAAGATATTCTGAGTAAAATTTTTCATGGGATAATCCACTACTATCTCAAATGCTAAGTGGTAAGGTAGACGAGGTCTTAACTCGGTTGTATCCAACATGATTGTACCCGGATTATAAGTCTCGGTAGATCCTAAAGTGGTTAACAAGGATTTCCTCTGGGAAGGGAAGCTTTGGAGGACCTCCAAAGAAGACATTGCACAAGGGGTTTGTGATAAATATTCCACCACAGAGTAGTTCTGGGTGGCCCTTGCATTTGGTTTATGAGAAGATTTTTTGAATGCTCCTTTGGGAATGCATGTCATTGTTTCAGCCAACATCTACTCAATCTGTAGAGGAAGAGATGGGAGTTCAGCTTCTTTACCCTTATTAGAAGTGCTTGGTTTACTATAGTCATGCGCTCTAGTCAATATAAAAGCATCACCCTTCACCATATAGATGTTCGCGGATGCGGGGTTGTTCGCAGCCGGAGAGGGTTCTTGGCTACCCCCTTCCGTGCTTGCAGAGGCTTGGGTTAGAGTTTGCCCATGTTGAAATGGATTGGTCAACACAACAGGTTGTTGTTGCATCACAAACTTTTGGGCTTCTGCAAGCCGAGGACATAGATGGGTCGGGTGGTCTTCCATGCACAAGTTGCATGGATACGTCGCCCTTCGTTTCTCAGTGTTGTCCCCACTAGCATTATCAGTAGGTTTTTTATCCCCCTTACCCTTCTTTCATTGTTTTTTATTTCCTTCAAGCTGTTGGGTGGCCTTTGGGTTAGTTGATTGCACTGTGTGTACCTCCGACATTTTGGTAGGGGGAACAACTAAAGGAGTAGTTTGGCTAGCCATTGTGTCTTGTATAGATAACTGCTACAATTGCTTCCTCAATTTCTCAACGGGATTTGTTTATGCTGAACCAACAATACCATCGGCATGTGGTCCAACTCTCTATCTAGTTTTATCAAGTATTGGGCATGGCGCATCTGGAAACATGTATAATAAACCGGACTGAGAATATATGAGCTCAAATTGTTGATCTCTCATGATGGCATATTCTTCGGAGAATACTCTTGACGTCGCGACGTCTCTGGATAACTGCGGGACCAAAGAATTAAGGAACCACTCAAGAAGGAATGCTGGTGGGAATGGCACCTTAATTAAACTCTTCCGGCATCTCCATTCTCGGATGTGATCAGAGATATGGTCCGCTATTGTCTATTCGAAATTGGCGAGAAGCTCTGTGTCAGTGTCGATTCTCACAGGTAAGTGGAAATGGTTTAGGAAAGCCATCGCCAGTTCACCAAAGGAAGAGTATCTTGAGCGATCGAGCTCAATGTACCATTTCGCAGAACTCCCAATGAGAGTACGTTGAAACAATCACAACTGTATGGAGTCATCTTTCAATGAGTTAGATGAGAACCAAAGATGGAAGGTAATCACATGATCTCCTGGATCTTCACTAGGCTTGGCTTCAAACTTTGGAATGTCTGAAGGCAACTTCGTCGGCATAGGAGGCCAACCTGGATCGTGACAGATAGGGTCATTCAACAACCTTGTCAAATCTAGTAAGTACAAAGTCGCCAGGAAGGGTAGTTTTGGTTGTTGGTGATAACCTGGGAAAAAGGGGCCTGGAGTTTGACTGGCACCAGGTTGCCAGGAAAATTTCGGCTGTTGGCCCAGATTCTGGTAGAAGCCATGGCCCTGGCCAGTGTATGGATTTTACATATGTGGAGACATCATCAGCTGATTTCCAAAATAGGACATATATGGTTGGGCATGCATTACATTCGAAGGGCTTTGGGAAGGGTTGCCCCATGTCAGTCCCATGGGGATAGGCATAGTAGCTTGTCTAAGGTTCCATTGATTGTTGAGAGAATTACCCTAGATCGACATTCTGGATGAGGGAACAGATCCCTACCAAGAATTCCATGGCCCTATCGCAGAATAAGTTCCAAAGTTTGCCCCCTGTGCATGAATAGTACCCTGCATAGAAATAGGTTGTCCAAAACTGGGATTTCCCCCAGTCGGGAAGGCGACTGACGAGAAGGCGTTATTATCAAACGTTCCTATCAAAGAAAATGTTGTCGAAACTACCGACATACTATGCAAAGGTTGTCCTTGACTCCCCACTCCAAATAAACTATGGTGTGTAGGTTGCCCAGCGGATTGCTGATGCGAGCCACCGAGTGAAGGGGACGAAGGAGGTATATGACCTCCTCTGTAAGGGGAAGAGTTAAAAGGAGCAAGAGTGCCCCCCATGTGACCTTGCAGAGGAGCACTAGAGCTCCCTGCCCCTAGACCTAAAGTCTGTAAAGTGGAGTAGGAAAGTACAAGACTTGTACCCAAACTAGGCATCCCGTATGAGAACGGAGGGCCTATCGCACTTGGTGTGAAAGGGGTTGTGGCCACTGCCAAAGATGGCATCGGACCACTATGCGATGTAGTCGCGGTCGAGACCATGGTGGCTCAGACCTGTGACGGTGGGTTAGGAGGTGGAAATTCTCCTGTGGTGACAACCATAGTGGGAATTGAAGAATTCCAAGAAGGAGTAATAGCATTTGTTTCCATTGCTCTGTGTGACACTGTCTGGAACTCGTAAGGGTGAATCGGTACAATGGTGGGTACTGAAAGATCAGTGGTGGAGGTTTCAACCAGACCAAAAGCTTGTTCTACAAGGTCTAAAATGGTCGATTCCTCTAGAGGTTGGTCGGGTACAATTTCTTGTGACCCGGTCGCTTCAAAAGACCCTTGTTGGTCTAGCTTTTTCCTTAGTGGTGGCGGGGGTGGCTCCAGTGTAACTAGCGACAGACCAAGAATCCTTCGTGATCGGTAAAGATCATGATTCTCTACTATGTGAGAAGATCAAAGACACTCTAGGGTAGTCTAAACGTTCAAAAGTAACACACACTAAAAAATTCCCTAGAAGATAAGACAGGCAAACACTAAATTAATTGGAAGAACAGTTACAACAACCAATATTAGAGAAACTTACCGGTGCAAGTGAAACTCAAAAACGGAAGCACACTCTGGGTATACTCTACAAATCATGGCCTGATGTCTGTAATAGGTAGCACATTATACCCTCATAGTCACCTGTGTATGTCCCTAAAAAATATAGGCAACTAGGTTGCCAGCGCGCGAACAATCACCAGGCGGGTACAGTTGAAAGTCGGGTAGACCACAATGAGCAATGTATCAAGCCCGAAACCTGTCAAGGGTATCGAAATCAAGTGGTCCAGAAGAAAACTGAGGACCTCGAATGGATTCAATACCCACAAAGCTCCGTGGCAAATGCAATCGACGGAATCCCAAAACAAGCCCTCGATATATGTTCTCCACTACGATTGGTCCATCTTTGGAGGGGTTATCTCTGCTACCTTTCCTCATGCGACCTCATGTTTATCCCCTGTGTTAGAGGGGGGTCCCAAATAAATTTCATGATACTGGACATAGACACTCCTTAACTCAGACTCCAATGTTTGATTGTAATGGCCTTGAAGAGTTTCCTCTCCAACCTAATCCAAGGCCCTAATCCTGAACTAGTTGGTTAACCCTACAAACAGAAAAGTCTAATAAATTTTAGATTTAGCGTTAATTTTATTTCTTGTCTTATGTCAAGGGGTATGAAAGTGAAAGTGATGATGTGTAAAAGATGAAAGTAAAAAATGAATAAAAATTTGGAAACAAAAACTTTCACTTAATGCAAATTTTCAACAACTTTTCAAAATTTTTTTTTTTTTTCTTATTTTTCTAAGATCTTTTGAATCAACAAACTTAGATAAGGATTTCAATCGACCATGAGAAACTTACGATCTAAGTGAACTATCAAGAACTTAAGAAAACATATGTTTTTCCCTGGCTAATAATGCAGAATCACAGTCTTCAACCAAACAAGAAAATGAAAGAGATTTATTTATTTATTTAAATGCTGATAAAGAAAAAAGGAAAAATAGCAACAAGTAAAAACCAAGAAAAACAATTCTGGCCTAATCGCAAATCGAAAAGAATCACTTCAAGAAATCACACACTAGAAAATTAAAAATGACTCTCACACTTGTCTAAAACCCTTAAAAAAAATAATTATGACAACTTTTAAATGAGAAAAAGCAAACTAAGGCTAAGATTAATCCTAAGCTACTGACTACTAAGACAAAGATTCAAAAAACTGAGAGGTATAACTCTCATCAAGGGAAAGGATGACAGCCTTACCCTCAACAAATACTATCCTGCACAAGCACGCTACTAATAACTCAACAAAAAGCATGTGAATGCGAGTTGTATAGAGCCAGAGGGCGTGTACACACGAGCTAACCTTCTACAGGCTGCGTGTATCTCTAAAAAACTAAAAAAAAAATAACAACAAACAATTCAAACCAGGAAGAGACCACTGATATTGAGAACTAGGATCTCTTGAAGGTTAGGACAGTCTCTTTAACAGAAAAATAAAACAATGTAAGGAAAAAATTCATAAAACAAACCAATCTGAGACAAGACTCGAAACAACCAAGACTTAGAAAGATTTCCAGAAAACCCCTAAGAATGTCTGATTCTGACAGGGAAGAGGATGAATAACTCAAAAATGTTATGGACTCTACATGCTACCGCTACTTCTTCAACTAGTGTTTACATGCAGGCTGTAATAGAGTAGGGCACGGGTACATGCTTGCAGACCTTATACAGGCCGCGTGTACCTCTGTGGGTCTCGAAAAAACATAGTCAAGCAAATAACAGAGACAACTAGTATGGAAAACCAGACTCTTTGCTAGCTCAGACTTTGAAGAAACTAAAAAACAGGCAAGAAAACCAGTCTTTTAAAACTACCCCCAAAAAAAAAATATTCCAAGAACCTTAGAGACATCTCCAGTATGGTCACCAATTATGTTGTGAGGGAAATCCCCTTACGGACTAGCAAATAGGGTTATCTTATGCATGCAGATATGACCAAAAGAAATCTACTTTCTACCTTCGTCCCCAGACTTAAACCCCATTCCTTTTCAACAAATACATGGTTAGACCAACATA
>SNQJ01S0035929.1:8065-25088 GCA_010110895.2 Picea sitchensis | reverse complement strand
CATGAATTTTACCTATAGACTAATGGGTTAGAGATTCAAACATATCTTTACTGAACTATGAAGAACTCATATAGTGTGACAGGAAAATAATTTATTTATTATTAACTTTAATGAATCAACTTACAATGTTGAGACCGGCCACTGCTCCGCGAATCCTGATCCTAGACTCCTCTTCAAATGCCCTCCAACTTCTTTGCTTTATATCTCTTTTTGCACAAGGATGGCTAAAGGGTTGGGACAATGGGAATATGCAATTGGGCAGAGTTTCTTTACTCTATTCTACCTCCTCCAAATGGGACCCCTAGCCCATTTTTTATAGGCTAGAAGAAGCTAGGTATTTGGACAAACCCTCAGCCATGCATGGCCGGGAGTTTCAGTTAACTCACCCAAAGTTGTGTGTTCCATTGACAACTTTCCTTTTTTCGTGCTTTTGTCGGTCCACGCGGGTTGTTTTAGGTCAGCTAGTGTGTACACGTGTGTAGTAATGGAGTAGGGCATGTGGGCCCTTATAAAAGAGGTTTTTTTAAGATTTTTTCAACAATTCTTTGGCAAAGAAGGGATCTGAGATGGCCTGATGCCAAGTAAGAATGTATGGTGCAAATTAGGGTTATAACACCATCTCTCTTCCCCTTTAGCCTGTGAAACCCAAAGACATGAACTCATTTCTCCACCATGTAGTCCCTTAGGTTGATCCAACTTATTTCCAGGGCTTTAGTGCTACTGGTCAGGAAATATCAATGTTGAAAACTCCAAGGATTCTTAGTTGTCGATAGTTCTTTCAAAACTTCCATCAATCTCATGCACACAGGCATCCATTCCCTCCTAGAATGATCAATAACTTATTACAACCATATAGAAATGGAAATAATCCTCCATCCATTCATTTCTATGTTCATACCAAGAGCACATGAATCAACAATAATGAGGAAAAGATAGGAAAACATGATCAACAAGAACGAACCAAGGAGTGAACAACCATGAACAAAAAATTAACATGCCAGCCCCAAACATCCCAAGGTAGGGTTGAAATATAAATAGCATGGTATTATTAAGAGACTCACATACCTCAAGAGGTAACGTGCTCTCCCCAAGAGACTCACATGCCCCCTCACCAAACATGGTTAAAATAAATGGTTAAAAAAACAAGCTATCCCCTTATCCCCCTCTCTCGTGGAATCATATCCCCCTATCTATTGTCGTTTTCCATATCACAGCTAGTAATGCATTTTTATTAATATATATTGAAGTATTACATTTCTACGCACTCCATACCTTTTTTTGATACTTTGGTTGTCATTGATGTCAACCCTTGAAGAATCCATGATGGTGGTGTTGTTTTGGTACCTGAAGTTGAATGAGGAATTTAGACATAACGAAAAAATTAAATGTAGGAAAAACACTCATACATGGATAATATGCTTCATTCATTTTCTAGTGGTATGTGGAATGCCATGTAATTCCTCATGGTTAGGAATTTATGGCCTTGAGAAGTTGTAAGCCCCAAAGAGTGGTCAAGAAGCCCCTAGTTGGTTACAAGTCCTTAATTGATCTGAAACCGTGGGGTGATTAGTTTCCAATGATTGGTTGATTCTGTCAATCCTTCAAAAGGGTCAGTTATAGATCGTTTTACTTGAGCTATTTGCAATTAAAGGTAAAGTTGAAGTATTATGATCTTGAATTCGAGGTGAATGAAAACTCTTTATTTTTCCTTATGTGTGATATGCCATACTCTCATTTAACATCCTATGTGCAGAAATTCATGGAAAAACAACATACAAACATAATACACATAATGGATATGACGCTTCCCTTGATAATAGAGTTTATCTGATGTGAGCTACCTCTCTGGGTCATGCTCCAAAGCCTGATTTCTTTATTCTCCTTGTTGTAATGACGTCTCTCCTTTACAAGTTGTAAGGCCAAAGTTCCTTTTCAGTGATAGCAATAAGAGATCGAAATGTGATTAGGAATGTATACAAATTCACAAGTTCTCATGCTCATGAGGCATCCATGATGCTGGCATGGACATCATTCCCACATACTCAATACATAAAAAGAGGAATAAATAAGATATGACCCCCATCAACATGGAGCCATCAAAACCCTTATATCTGTTGGTCAGATCCAAGCATAAATATGAAGACCATACAAAGATCCTGAAACCACAAGATTCAAAACTGCTTCATTGGCCACTTATCATGCAAGTGACAAAATTTCTCTATCACATATAACTGATTGATTTGATGTGAAAGAAGAGAAGAAAAGAATATATTGAAGGAATATGATGATCTTGATGCCTTGTTGCAACCTCTCCATGCTTCTTCAGACCGATAACACGCATGCTATGCTGCAACATTTAATGACAAAACAACATAATGAAAATCATTCTTACATTGACTTCTACAGAACTTAGATTTCTCATATGAAGCTCTGCTACGAAAACATACCTCGTCATTGGATTCATGTTGTTGAATTACCTAAAAATGATTGTCAAATCGTCTCCATCCAAGTCAAACACTTTCAGGCCCAAGAGACACCTTTGCGTCAGTTACCGTGCCACTGACTCTGAAATAAATGACTCACTCTGGAGTTAATATACAAAATCTTTTATCAGATCATAAAACTAACACCACCACTATGTTCGTGGCATCATTTTACCTAAAAATGACTGTCTCCACGCCTCGATCCGAGTCAGACACTTTCAATCCCAAGAGACACCCTTGCCTTTGTTTGCATGCCACTGCTCCTACAATAAATGCCGAGAATATCAAAAATCCTGCCAAAATCTGTACCAGTCCATAAAGTTCATAGGAGTCTGTACAGGCACACTCAGACTCCTCTCTCATGCTCTGTGTCTATCCTGAACTTTGAACCAGACCCCCTTCTTATACCATTTCTCGGGAAATTTTGTAATAAATGATGAGGTTGGCATGTTGGTTAGAGTGGCTAAGTTTAGGATTTAGTTTGGAGGAGGTCCTGAGATCGAATCCTATGGACTCCTCTCTTTTAAACAAGATTTTGGTGGATTTTACTAAAATTGGTAGAACTGCCACTAAATGGCGGACGGTTATTTGGCATGGTTAACTCAATGGTTAATATGGCAGAGGCTACTAAATATAGTGGAATATTTGGTGGATGGTTGGGATAAGCCCCTAGGATGGTGGAAGGTTAGGGTCACATGGGCCAATACATGTAATCATAGGTTGGGCTAAAGGCCTAGTTCCTTTCCTTTGGCGCCTAGTTCAAAGTTTACACTTTAAATAATATTTGAACCATATTATAAACAAGCAATAACATATGTTGTAGTGGTTAGAGTGGATTTGTGGGGCCTTTGGGCTAGTGAGAGGTCATGAGTTCAAATCTTGGGTAGTCATAAAATTTTTACCGATCAACCATTGGAGGGGTGCCACGTCATAGCCCATGACTGGGCCACGCGGCACCATATAATTTGTCCAAGAAAATGACACTTGTCACCACATGATTCTGCCATGAAACATACCTCATCATTGGATTCGCGTCGCCGAATTACCTAAAAATGACTATCAAATTGTCTCCATCTGAGTCAGACACTTTCAGGCCCAAGAGACACCTCTGCGTCGGTAATGTGCCACTGCCTCTACAATAAATGACTCATTCTAGAGTTAAGCTACATAATATTTTCTCAGATCAGAAAAATAACATCTCCACTGCATTTGTGGCATCATTTTACCTAAAAATGACTGTCTCCACGCCTCGATCTGAGTTAGACACTTTCAATCCCAAGAGACACCCTTGCCTCGGTTTCCATGCCACTACTCCTACAATAAATGATGAGAATATCGAAAAGCATGCCAAAATCCATACCATTCCATACAATTCATACGAGTTTATACAGGTGTGCTCAGACTCCTCTCTCGTGCTCCATGTTTGTCCTAAACTCTGAACCGAACCCCCTTCTTTTACCATTTCTAGGGTAGTTTTGTAATAAGAGGAGGTTGGTGTGTTGGTTAGAGTGGATAAGTTTAGGATTTAGTTTGGTGGAGTTCCTAGGATTGAATCCCTTGCACTCCGCTCTTTTAACCAAGATTTTGGCGAATTTTACTAAAATTGGTGGAATTGGCACTAAAATGGCGGACGGTTGTTTGGCGAGGTTAACTCAGTGGATAATATGGCAGAGGGTACTAAATATAGTGGAATAATTGGTGGACGGTTGGGATAATCCCCTAGGCTGGTGGAAGGTTAGGGTTGTATGGGCCAATACACGTAATCAGGGGTTAGGCCAAATTCCTAGCCCCTTTCCTTTAGCGCCTAGTTCAAAATTTACACTTTAAATAATATTTGAACCATATTATAAACAAGCACTAACATATGGTTTAGTGGTTAGAGCGAATTTGTGGGGACTTTGGGCTAGTGAGAGGTCATGATTTCGAATCTTGGGGAGTCATAAAAATTTTACCCATCAACCATTGGAGGGGTGCCATGTGGCAGCCCATGACTGGGCCACGTGGCACCATATACTTTGTCCAAGAAAATGCCACTTGTCACCACATGATTCACCCATGAAACTAACACGTGTCATCACCTAACTTGCCCACATGTATTCCATTCTTTCCACATCATATCATGCCAACTCAGATGTATGGAAATGACATGTTTCACCCTTACAGTGGTGCCATGTATCACTTTGACGTTTTGACTTTTGACTAAGTTTGATTGAACTTTGACCGCTTATAAATTTTGATCCGTAACTCCGTTTGACGAGCTGTTTGCACCGTTGGAAATATTGTGATGATCTCTTCACGATCATGTCATTTTAACTTAGTTTTGGGTATGTTTAATTTTTTCCCTTTTCTGTCTACTGAAGCCAGTCTGAGCATCATAGGACACTTTTGAAACATATGTGATGTTCCCTAGATCCATACAAATCATTAATGAAAGGGTAAAGTTGTTGTAACAAGAAAAATCTAGAAGCTCTAAATTAAGGAGAGTTACCTATAAAAAGTATAAATACACCTCAAGGAGTCATTCACAAAAACACTCACACATACATTCATTGATTCTCTATCTTGTGAACTAGTGATCTTTTTTCTAAGGTTGTGACAATATTTTTTCTGAGGAAGGTCGAGGGTGAAAGTCTCGAAGTTGCAACAAACATGAGTAACCCTAGTTTCTGAGGTATATGTGGATTGTAGGTTAGAATGCCATGGATGCATGTAGGATACAATGGAGAAAAACTTGGATATCCACGAGTAGTAGAGGAGAAAGTGGTGGATCTATGAAATTCTCCTGAAATATTGAGTAAATCTTGGTACCATGTCTCTGAATTCTAAATGAAGTTCACATGTCAACATATCAGAGTTTCAGTTCAGTTACAAAGGTATTGGTATGGTTGTATACTTGTTTTGATGGTTACTTTTTTTCATGATATGGTTTATTCTTGAGGAATACTTGGTATGCTTTGGTTGGTATTTGGATATGTTATATCTTGGTTTCTTGGAGGAGTGAGGAGAAATCTTATATCTGGTTCAATAGATGAGATGGTTTTTATAGTTCATATCCTTGATTTCATGTTGTATGGTGGCATATCCATGCGGGACATGCATTGGTTATTTGAGATACTTCATTGATGATATGTTATAGGTCTATACATGATTGATGCTATGGTATATGGTACAATTTCTATTCATGGTTGACGTTATGGCTTATGATTGATGCATGTTATAGTCAACATGTTGGTACATATTTGATGCATGGTATGATATAGGAACACAGGTTGGATACAATGACATGTTGATAGGTTGCAGGATGACATGACAGTGGCAGTGATAGTTACAATGTAGTGGAAGTTACAGTTGTAGTGATTGTGGTAGTGACAGTTGGCCTACGCTTATATTTTAGGGTGGAAATATGGGCAAGGATAGTTGGTTGTATCCACCTTCCGGTTGGAGCCAAAGAACTTAGGGGGTTGTATCCTCCTTCTGGTTGGAGCCATAAACTTTTAGGAGTTGTAGATTCCTTCAAGTTGCAGCCTAAGATTAGGGGGTTGGATCCTCCTTCCAGTTGTAGCTAGAGAATCAGGAATTTGGTGCTAAGTTTGAACAATTGAAGATGAATGAATATGAAAACATATAAGATTAATTTCTACAAGTCAATGAAATCGTAAACAATATCAAAGGTTTGTGAGACGAGATAAAGGAACAGATCGTTGTTAAAAATGCATTAAGATCTCTAGAATAAAAAGTGGAACTAGCTACAATGACCATGGATGAGTTGCATGGGATACTCAAAACTTATGAGATGAGGACAAAGAAATAAAATCCAATCACGAAGGAAGAATCATTCAAGGAATCCAAGAAGAAAAAATAGAGGAACTAGAAAATAGAAAGGTAAGCTTTCATTGAAATGATTTAATTATGATGGTGTTGGTCATTTTTCTAATAAATGTCCCGATAAGAATAAGGAAGGTAATGAAGAATATGACTCTAAAGGGAAAAATAAAATCCAAAAGGGTAGAAGAAACAAATATTTTTTTTTCAAGAAACTATCTACACTAAGGAAGACATTTCATCAGACAAAGACAAAGACAACAATAGTGACATAGAGAGAGTACTTTTTATGGCAGTAGAAGAATCCGATGAATAATGCTCCGAAGAAGAATGTGAAGAGGTAGAAGCCGATTACAGAGAAGAATTGATGAGTTCCATAGAATCTCTAAAGAGGGAAAATAAGAAAAACAAGTCACTCCGGGAAGAACTAAAGAAGAAAGAAGAATCTCATAATTTAAACTCCAAAGAAGTTGAGTAGATGATCACGAAGATAAAAATATAGGTAGAAGAAGAAAATAAAATTGAATAATAACTCAAAGGATAGTTAGATGAAAAGGACATGATCATTGAAGGGTTATAAGAAAAGATAGTCACTCTAAGAAAAAATATTTAGAAGAAGGACATGTAGCAAAATAGTGCCAGGATATTGGATAATATCATTAACTGTCAAAGAACTTACAATGAGAAATATGGATTAGGATACAACTAGATGCAGATAGAGAAAGGTTCAAGCTCCAAAACAAAACAGAAAGAAGCATAACTAAGATATTATGCATAAGCCTTCAGAGGTCCCTCTAAGAAATAATAATATAGGAAGACTAAAGAAGAATATTACAGAGACACTGCACCACCTAGAAGATTTAGAAGTCAATATCAACAACAGTTATCTATAGAATAATAAGGATTTAGAAGAGTAGCACCATTCAAAATATATTCCACTCCCAGGTATCAAACTCTTTTTCTTCGTTCATGTTATTCTTGTAATAATTTTGGGCACAAATCTGTGAATTGTAGAGACTATACCAAGATCAGAAGCAATGATGAAGGATATACAAGGAATAGTTATCCTAGAACATCTCATGAAGAACAAAATATAATCTACAACAGATTTGGATCATTGAGTGATGAGGTAGAATGCTACAAGTGAAACAACTTTGGACATATGGATAAATACTACATACTCACTATTCCTCCAAGAGAACCAAAGAAGAATATCAACAGTTATAAGCATGAACCACAAAGTATATGGATAAGAAAGTAGGATCAATTCAACATTGAAGAATGCATCCTTTCTCTACAAGCTCATCACAATAAACGTGGAGGGTATGTTGACAATGGATCCTCAAAGAATATGATAGGTGATAAAGATAGGTTTCTGACATTGAAGAAGGAAAGAGACAGATCAATTTCATTTGGGAATGACAACTCAACCATAATTGTTTGAAAAGGCATAATCAAGATTGGAAGTAAGGATGCCACGACAGAAAATGTTTTACTATTTGAATACATGAAACACAATCTATTAAGTGTAAGTCAAATATGTGATCAAGGACATAGACTTGTGGTTGACTCAAAGGAGTGTGAGATAAGAAAAGAAAAATCATGAAATTTGGTGGATACAGTTGTAAGAACTCCAGAAAACATATATGTTATAAATGAAATCGGAAAGGAAAGATGTTTCTTAGGAAAGGATGATGAAAGTTGGATCTGGCACAGAAGAATGGGTCACGTAAATTTTGATAATATCATTAAAAATATCAGAAGGGAAGAAGTAAGAGGAATGTTTGAGATGTAAAATCCAACAAATATTCTATGCAAGCATTGTCTATAGGGAAATCAAACCAAGACCAAGTTCAAATCAAAGGAGTATTCCACAACAAAACCACTAGATATTGTACCTACTGATCTAGTTGAACCGAAAAGAATTAATGGATTGAGAGGTGAAAAATACTTCATGGTATTGGATGATGACTACACAATAATGATTGTGTTTTTCTTTCTCAAGAAGAAGTCAGAGGAATTTTCCAACTTCAATGCATGCAAAGAGATGGTTGAAATTGAGACAGAGTTGAAAATCAAGTGCTTGAGATTAGACAATGGAGGAGAATTTAATTCAAAGGACTTCATGGAATTCTGTAGTGAGCATGGGATTGTGGGCCCTTGACCGAGTTTTGAGGATCCTTGATCATGTTTGACCTACTTTTAGGACTTCGACAAGCTGTCGAAAGAGGAGCACAAGTCAAAGCGGAGATCGTGGGATCTGGACCTTTTTTTAGGGATTTTTGGGTTTTGGGCTATGTAGCGGGTATGGGAATGTCGACCCATGGGTTTACCCATGTTTAGGCCCTTTTTGCAATGTATAAATAGAATTCTAGGTGAGGTAAGAAAGGAGAAGGTCTTTTGGTACCTTGCTAAGTGCTAAGTGCAAGTGTGGATTGTAGATGCTTTGTGCATACTGTGTGAGACTTGTACAAGTGCTAAGTGCAAGTGTGGATTGTAGATGCTTGTGCATACTCTGTGGGACTTGTACAACTAAACGCAAGTGATTGTAAGAGATTGCGTGAAATATTTGTGTTGTAACCTAGTTTGAGGAATGAGGATCCGCTGAAGCTATGCAAAGATATCGCGGTCCTTGTAGAGTAGGATCTTGTGGCTTTGTGCATGGCTAATATTGACGTAAGATACGAAGAAGAGTTATGGACGAGTCTCAAATGGGGTGAACCACGGATATCTTGTGTTGTGGTTTCTTTGTCTTTATGGTTCTTCTCTTGTTTATGGGATGAGATGATTAGTGCACTAATATATGCTTAGAAGAATCCAATATGATAGCTAAGTGTTGAATAATGGGAGAATGAATACTAGATCTAATCTATGTTGATGTAGTTTATTTGCCGAATATATTGGATTTATGTGAATACTACAATGCTCTGTGATTAGGGTTTTATTGTGGAGATATATTAGTTAAATAATGATGAACTGTGATGTTATAACCCCTAAAATGCACCACACAGACTTACCTGGCATCAGGCCAACTCACGCCTCTTCCCAGCTGTGCAATACATGCTGGAGTAATCCCTCAAAACCACCAGAAAACAAGCAACCCGGCCCTAACTTCTCACTGGCTGGTAACAACTTCATCGTCTCCCTTTATCAAGACGCTGAAATCCGTACTAGCCCAAACACTACAGTACCTAACAAAGCAAAAAATCGTGGAAGCCTCACGAGACACAAGGCTTTTGTCAAGATCCGAAACTCTCCGCTACGTACGTATCGAGAGTTAGACTAAACCCTATCTCTTTCCCAGTCTATGCAAAAGGAGGGGTAAGGGTACTAATCAAAGAGGAAAAAAGGATAACAAAGAAACTCTACCAAAATAGCTGTTTTCCTATTATTGTCCACACCCTTTAGCTTTGCCTTAAGCCTCAGGAGAAATTCATGTTGCAGCAATTGGAGGAAAAAAGAAGAGGAGCCCGTGATCGCAGGATCGAGGAATCTGTCCAACTCGTAAGTGATTCATTTTGACTAATGAAAAAGATGCTTCTCCCGTCCCAAAGTTCACATGAATCTCATCTATGTCATTTGATTTATGTTTTGCCTCTAACCCTCTAGTAGAACAAAACTACGCATGCATGTGTAGTCTTATCTTGATTGCAGGAAGCTTTGTAGAAGGGGCAGCAGCATCAAGGAGATAGAAGGCTCAACGGAGGATCTACTTCAAGCATCGTTAAAAATGTGAGTTAATTCTTCCATTGTTTGCTCGAAAAGGGGTTGAGATTTTGGGTAGAAGGTTAAAAGTTAAATATTAAGGGTCATTTTCTGCGTATAGGTTTAGAGCCCTAGCTTATTAGTCCGTAGGGTAGAATACCCAACAACACTGTAACTGCTAATTTCTCTGTAAAGGAATTGTAATCCCAGATCGGTGTCCCACCTAAGGTTGTAGACATCTAAGTCCTTCAACCACCCCTACCTCTACCTCAGGTGAGACTTCATCGGCTTCACAGGTGTTTTCGAAAGGGTTGGTACTTAGGGTTTGGTTGGTTCTCTCTTGAGCGTTTAACCCTGGGTCTACCCCTATGCCAAAAAATGGTTTTGTTGGCGGGACTGAAACTGTGATTGTTGGGAACTGAAGAAAAGAAAGCTCTATGCATAGATCTATTTCTTTAGTGCACAATATTCTACTTGAATTGTGAACCTCTATGCTAAGAAGAAAATTCAGATCTGAAGAAAAGAGGTAAGATCTTAAAGCTTTATGCTCCGATAAAGGTAATAACAATGAATTTTTTTTATTGAAAAGGTAAGATAAGTGGAATTTTTTTTTTCAAAAGAATGGATGTAGGTATGTTTTGATAAATTTTGTCTTAGTTTGAAAAATAGGGCACAACTAGATGAAATAAGGTTTGATATGAGTAGATCTGATAGAAATAATGAAAGATATCTTATTCCTATGCATAGAAAGAGTGTTTGGACTAACAAATGGATGCAGGACCCTAGAAAGACTTTTTTGCAGGTTAGTTATTGTGACCTTAGTACGCAGTATAGGAAAGGTTCGGGATCATTCAAGAGAAAGAGAGGATTAACTCTTTGATATAGTTGCAGAAGATCGGGACATATTGCTAAGGAATGCCCTGGTAGAGGTCCCACTTTCCTTTGTTGTAAATCTATGGACCATGAAGTTTTGGATTTCCCTAGAATGATTACTAAGGTTGAAAGAATGAATATAACAAGAAAACCCTGAGAAAAATAAAGAAACTAAGACCGTGGAAGAACCCCAGAAAGAATCAGATAATATATTGCTACAAATGAAAGAAACCCTGAATGATCACAAAAATATCAACTTATCAGAGAGATTCAAAGAAAATGAATGCATAGAAATAAGAATAGGAGACTTTGACATTGACTGTGTTCTGGATGAGGAAACACAGGTGAATATCATGACAGAAAGAACTTGGGAAATATTAGGAAATCCTACTATGATTCCTTCATTAGGAGGAATAGGATATTTAGAGGAAAGGTGATAACCCTATGTGGAAGACTCGCCCAAATATCTATGAATGCTCATGGAACTTCGACAGAAGAAGATTTTGATGTTGTTAAATTTATTGATAACAACGCCCCATTTTCTATATTACTAGGAAAAACTTCGATTGAGAAAGATCAGGCCAGAAAAAAAGAAGAGGAAGTCTTAGAAAGAAAGAAGCAAGAATTAAAAAATTTCATGACTAGGAGGATAGTGCACTTGATTGAAGAACAGGAGAACAGACAAAATCTTTTCAGAACCAAAAACTTGTATATCAAAGTGGAAAGAACACAAGAAGACTCATAGAAGAGTAGAGAACCTACTCTAGACAGAGAAGAAGTATTGGACTTGAACCCTACGAAAGACCATCAACAATGCGAGGTTACTATGCTAAAAGGAGATAAGAATCAGAATGGAAAGAGGAATATTGAGATAAATATTACAGGGAAGAAGGCTAGAAATCTCAGGAAGAAGAGAGCAAAGATAGAAAAGTTGTAGAAGGTTCCAGAAGGGACTTCGCAGAAGGAAGGTTTGAAAAACTAGAACTTCACTGGGATATCAGAACAACTCAACATGGCACTTCGCTATGACGAAGAAATATAGTCGTTGAGAGAATTATAACCATTAGCCCGACGCCTCGAATGGTTAGAACAAAAGTTATGGCCTGAAAGCTTGCCATCAGAACATTGGGACCATGTTGCAATGGAGATAACCGCATTGATGAAGGCTTCCCATCGATTGGAGAGATCTGTTACATCATGTCTACTTATTTCGTCGACTGTTGCACCGAGACCACTTTTGTGAATTATATCCAAGCCAACCCCTTACTACCGCGCTGATTTTATTGAGATCAACACCTGTTATATTACTTTGAGAACTCATTCATCCACTTGAGTTATCCGATCTAATCTTGCATGTCAGACAAGATCAACACTGTAGAGAAAATAGTCAAAGAATTTCTAATTGACCTTATGGTTGAGAAGGTGATGTCCATCGGAGTTCAATCCTCTTTGACGAGAGGAGTGCAATCCTCTTTGTTGACTGCTCGCAGATCCAAACCATCTCGACTTGCAGAAAATAAAAGAACCAAGCATCGAGATGACTTGGTGAACATGAAGTTAATTCTGACTATCCTGCCCGACTACATCCCACCTTTGGATGGCGCGGTGAGTCGTGACAATGTCTCGAGAGACTTTGATTACACCATGGTTACTACGTACCTCCCAAAGGGGATACATGCAATAAGAACGAAGAAGGATAATATCGGGATGTTGAAGTTCATCGACTTCAACCTTGGGGACCACAATAACTACAACATTCTAGCTCCTTACAAGTATTTGACCAGGACAAAGGGGAAGAACTCAAAAATAATCCCCCAACCGTGGACTATGAACCTCGTGCAGTGCACCCTTTTGAATGTGATGAATATTCCACACTTTGGAAGGCACTGGGAGGTTAACATGTGTGTTAAGATCCTACTATCATGTTACCATGGAGGATATCTATGGATAAATAGATGCATCACAGTCAATCTGATGTTGATCCATAGGATCATCGGATTGAGGATGCAGGGACCCAACCCACAAGACTTGTACCAGGGAAGGCTACATATCATGCACTAACACAGAGGATCAAAGACACATATGGTGATGTAGAAAAGGGGACACAAGGATACAAGGTAGCTTCCATCCAAAATGGCGCAGTGTGCCTAGCCTGCCAGCTGATCGCAGGAAAGCTCATGAGAAAGAATAGACCTACACAGGTCACAGGATTTTTTGTTGACCTTGCCAGGAAATGTGTAGAAGGACTGCAGATGAATTGGGCGAAGTACTTAGTCAACCAGATGGAATTGGATTTCCGTGAACCTCCAGATCAGGGCTATGAGTTTCACTTTAGCTATCTCTTGATCCTCATAACATTTACTACTTGGGATATGTCGAAAGGTGCGACCTTCCTAGACATTGAGTCATTCGAACCACTCGCTGTGAAGTTCACCATGCTTTGGTACTCGAACAATATGGGAAAACAGTGGCAATCGAACACAATATTCCATACATACTATGTGCAGTTTAAAATGGCCATCGAAGTTATTCCTCGCATGACGCCAAACACCCTACACCGGTTCAGACCTCTCATGAAGTTTCACGTAGATCAAAACTTCATTTATATCACTGTGCAAATAGACGAGCATAAATAAGAGCTTCAGACATACTATAATCTCACAAAGGAGGACATCAAGGAGATAACCAAGGACTAGTCTACAGAGCTCCTTATCCCTACTAACCCTATAGAAATGTCTGATCCTGAACTAATTGGCAGCTCAGAGGCCACTCATAAAGAATGCAACACACCTGGAACTAGTAGAAGGAATAAGACCGAAGTAGTACAAAACCTAAGTAGCACGTCAGATGAAACTGCTTCAGTATCACCTAGACAAGGAGGTGATCATGATGTAGATAGAGAAGAGACCAATGGAAAATAACATCAGTAGAAGCAAGGTGAAGTAACACCACTTAGGGATCCTTTTGATGAGGCTGATCCATCAAAGAAAAGAAAGGTTTCCCCTACGAAACCTACCTCATGGAAGAAGTCAAGAGAAAGAAAAACAATGATGTGAACCGTGCTCACGGTCGATGACTTCGACTTCATCATCGTCGTTGTAGAAGATGCCTCGCAGGACATCTTACAAAAACATGAAACCAATCAAGAAGAGATGTATGACAGAATCTAGGTTGACCTCAGAGGGGTACAACATGCCCTTCAATTGAGTTGTGTAGTATCCACTGTGCCCCCGCCATCAGAAGCACTAGAGTTGGGAGATTAGCCTACCCAAATCCGCAAACTAGATGATGCGACTGAAGCTCTCCTTTTTTGCACACAGGAAGACACAGAATAGGCCACAAAGTCCCTAAAGCAAGTGAAAAAATTAGTCATAGAGAAATGACGAGTTGCGCAGCAGGAGAAGGTTTCTCTCCAAACAAATTGTGAAGAGGAGAAAGCACAAATCCAGCAAGAGAAAGAGTAGTTGCTTGCAGAGCAGCTCGGAGTCAAAGAATTAGTCAACAAAGAACTTCGCTCTCTGAAAAGATTAGAGAAAAAAGTGAAAGAACCAGTAGAGCATCAAGTAGTGCAGCTTGCGGAAGCTATCTAGTAGATTCAATAGAGAATTGCAGATCTAGAGCTACAAATAGTTCCTAGCACTACGTAGGATGTAGGAGATCAAAGAGAAGCAATTGCTCGAAGCGCAGTTGAGAGAATAAATTCCCTCACCATGGAATGTAAACAACTAAGTGATCATAGTGCCCATACTTATGAGTGACTCACTGAGGATCTTGAATTGAATGCACTGGAGTCACAACTCCAGGAGGCAAAGAAGCAAGAAGAAACAGTACAGGCATAGTTGAAGCCCTTGTCCACAGTTGAAAGGATGAAGCGATCCTAGGAAAAACGCACTTCTCAACAACAGGTCCACACCATTCAGAGCAGAGTAATGGAAGTGACTCAGAGACTCCAACCAATTCAGGAAGAGGCTTGCCAACTATTTGCAAATATTGAAGGTCGAGGAGAAAAAATGGAGTAAGTTGTCACTGCAGTTGAACAATGTTTGGAGGTACCTGTCAACGAAGCAGTTATCCAAGAGTTCACCGAGAAGGAGGCCTTGGTGTAGCAATAATTCAAAGTAGTTTGAGCCAAGATCGAGGCTTTTGAAGCAGAGCTACTCATACCAGAGTGACTCGGGATGAGTCACAAGTGAGTGTTGGGGGCCTGTTGTCCCTTGACCAAGTTTTGAGGATCCTTGGTCATGTTTGACCTAATTTTGGGACTTCGACAAGCTTTAGAAGGTGGAGTGCAAGTCGAAGTGGAGATCATGGGATATGGACCCCTTTTTAGGGTTTTTGAGGTTTTGGGCTATGTAACGGGTATGGGAATGCTGGCCCATGGGTTTACCCATGTTTAGGCCCTTTTTACAATGTATAAATAGAATTCGAGGCGAGGTAAGAAAGGAGAAGGTATTTTGGTACCTTTCTAAGTGCTAAGTTCTAAGTGCATGTATGGATTGTAGATGCTTCATGCATACTGTGTGCGACTTGTATAGCTAAGTGCAAGTGATTGTAAGAGATTGAGTAAAATATTTGTGTTGTAACCTAGCTTGGGGAAGGAGGATCTGGTGAGTTGTGCGTAGATATCCTGTCCTATGTGGAGTAGGATCTTGTGGCTCTATGCATGTAGAAGATTGACAGAAGATAATAAATAAGAAGAAGAGTTGGTGGCCATAGCCCCAGGCTGGGGGTGAACCACGTATATCCTGTGTTGTGGTTGCTTTGTGATTTATGGTTGTTCTCTTGTTTATGTGATTAAATTCTTAGTGCACTTATATATTCTTAGAAGAATCCAATATGATATCTTAGTTCTGAATAATGGGAATGAATACTAGATCTAATCTATGTTCATGAGCTTAGTGCTTGAATATATCGGATCTGTGTGAATACTACGATGCTCTGTGATTAGGGTTTTTAATGTAGAGTAGATACTGGTTAAATACTGATGAACTGTAACTGCTAACTTCTATGTAAAGGTGTTCTAATCACATATCAATGTCCCAACTAAGGTTGCAGACATCCGAGTCCTGCAACCTCTACCTCAGGTGAGACTTCATCTGCTTCGCAGATGTTACTAAAAGGGCCAGTAGTTAGGGTTTTGGTTGTGCGCTCTTGAGCATTGAACCCTGGGTATGCCCCTCTGCCAAAAGGGATAAAGAGGCAATTATCAATATATAGGACATTGTTGAGTCCTCAACACACCCTTAAAATTTTCAATTTTTGGGCACCACATTTTCTTTTCATTATTTTACACCTTCTTATTTAGGATTTAAATAGGTTTCATATTTATCCTCTATTGAATTTAGGAATTTTTTCCTTTATTTTATTTGCATTTAAAATCTCAAGAAATTACAAAACCTTCTTATGTTTTACTTTGGGAAAGAAAAACAAAAGAAAGAATTGATAAAGGAGAAAATCACAACCTTTTACAAAAACTTCCTATGAACTCATCGAGGGATGGGGAGAAAGAACTCTAAAATAAGTTTCGATGATCATGATCGAGGGAAATCCATTCACATTTAGAAGTGGAACAAATTTCTCATGTCGCTAAAAGCCATTAGTCAACGATGGAATATGTTAGTGTTTTTAGGACTCAAAGGATTCCACTGGTCACCAATATACTATTGATTAAGGTTGGTTGTCATTGATGTCAACCCTTGAAGAAAGCCCCATAGCACAAAGGTTGGGTAACGGACCCAAGATTTTTTGATGTAAATATGACTCATTATTGTCTTGTCATGGTTGATAATAAGTAGAAATGGATGAACTCCAAAGTAGTCCCCTTATGGTGAAATCCCTCACGGGAAGACTCTTTGCGGATTGAGTTATCCTAGAAGTATGGTTAGAGAACCCATGCTTATTTGTGGAATAATGAAATGAACGCTAGTGAATTTTTTAGTGAAACTATCCTAGATGGATAGTTCTTTTCATTCCATTTTCGATGGTATGTGGAATGCCACATAACTCCTCATGGATAGAGAGTTATGGCCATGAGAAGTTGGAGAACCCAGGTTTGGGTACTGGACCCAAGTTTGTTTGATGGATAATGATATGAGTTTTGATATATTTTCATGTAATACTATTCTATATGGATAGTACAT
>SNQJ01S0035928.1:5074-36784 GCA_010110895.2 Picea sitchensis | reverse complement strand
AAGTTCCTCTAACAATGTACCATATCACCATCAAGATATGTGCCTCAACCATATTCCAAAATAAGTATCAAACAATGAACCATAACATCACTAAGATGTGTCTCAACATGTACTATCATCACCAAGCATGTACCATAACATCACCAAGATATGCATCAAGCATATACCATATCACTCATGATATGTCTCAATCATTCCATACACCATGTAACATATGATATCGTCAATTATGTGCCTCAAATAAGTACCATAATATGTGCCTAAATCATGTGATAACATCACCAGGAAATATACCAAACTAGATACCAAGATAACCAAAATATATTTCTAACAATGTATCATGTCATCACAAAGGTGTACCATATCATATACCATCATCATCAAGACATGCCTTAAGCATGTACCATACAAATAACCCTCAATAACACATGTAAATCATACCTATGATCATGAATCAGAATTGATACACAAAATTACATACCTGTAGCTCTTCCTGAACTTCAACAACAAGACAATAACATCTTCATCAAACTTTTCCCGAGTCTCGCAGGACTAGTTTTGGATTAGTTAAAAACTCTAAATTTAAACAAGCATAAATACGTACATGTAATGTAAAAAGGTATAACATTTTAACCACATATAGTTTGACATATTTATTCCATCTCGAAATTTTAAGGTCTAAAAATTCTCAGAACAGAAGTTATAGCGAAAATGGTAGACCTTGCTGAATTCTAGCTAGTTCTGGAGAGAGAACTTGTACAACATGCCAGGTGCTCAATATTTGATATCTGATTTTGAAACTTGCACATAAGATACTAAGGAATGCTTCATTTCCACTGAAACTTTTCTCACATAAGTTTGATACTCTATGAATAAGTAATGACAAATTTACCTGGAAAACATGTTTGAGACTAGTTTCAGGACTAGTAAATAACCCTATATTCCACAGAGTTTATATACAACAATACAATGACCTAGAAGCTGAAATGTTTACCAAATATACCTTGATATGTCTTTTCAATATATTTAAATTTAATATATTTGAATCATCCAAGAAATTTTTTTATAGCAAAAATGGTAAGATGACCTTTAAATAACATACCTTAGAACACATCATCACAAGACTTCACCCTCTCTTGGAATTTCGCCCTTATTCACTTCATATTCACTATGAAATTTTTCTAAGATATCCTTGGTTACCACAAATAAAAATCACTTGAGTGAATGTAACAAATGAACTCCTAGGTGCCTTATTTATACTAGATATGGCACCCTCACTTTAGGGTCGACTTGACCCAAATAAGTTTCAACTTAATTTTTAATGATTATTCCATTAAGGTTTACTTTACCAACAAAATCCTTAATATTTATTGAAATGGGACTGACTTATAACTTCTTGTTTGCAACAAGTTTTTTTCTTTTAATTAATTTGGGGTCGATTCGTCATTTCTTATTACAACTGTTTAGGGATTCTTAACCATACTTTGGGGGATCCTTCTTCAAAAGGGAATATCTCCTCAAATATGAGGAACCATGTGACGTACCACCCACACTTGGAAAAGGTATGATGAGGACTATCCATATATGAGTGTGTTAGATACATTTACACTATCCTTCATATCTGTATTCCTTAAATAACTTTGGGTTTCATAACCAGACCTCTGGAGCTTATTGTAGACTTATTCAAATGAACCCATCACATATGTTGACATCAATGACAAAAAATTCTATTGAAATCAATGACAACCATCTATCCAACAACATCATTGGCAACCAAATATCAAACAAATAAATTACAATAATTTCTCAAGAAATTTTTTCTCATACCTCCTACTCTTATTTATACTAATTCTATCTTCTAAAGAGAATTCTATAGGAATATATTTATAGAAGCATAATCTTCTATTAGGTATTCTTACATTGACCCGTTCACATTTATTTAATAGGCATTATTAACTAATCTTGGCCTTTATTACATGGAAAATATATCGTGATAAATAATGATCAACTATGATGGGATAGGGTCGGATCCTAGCACACTCAATTTATTTGACACCTGGTTATCCTCTTCCTAACGACCCTATATACATGTGTTATGTTATGGAGAATGGAGAAATCAAATTCCAGATCCAAGATCTAATTCCGAAGGGCCAAATCATACAAAGCTCCTCACCTTGTGGGAGCCCAATTTTTCTAGTACAAAAAAGGATGGGGCATGCCAACTTTGTATTGATTACAAATCCCCAAAAAAGATCACTATAAATAATCGATACCTAATCCCCTGGATCGTTGATATTCTCAATTAGCTCAAAGGAGCCAAGTTTTTCAGTAAGATTGATCTGAATTCAGGATACCACCAAGTGTTGAATGAGAAAACTGATGTATGGAAGACAACCTTCAAGTCTAAAGAAGGTCTCTTTGAGTGTTTGGTCATGTATTTTGTATTAAATAATGCCTTGAACACATTCACGTGGATGATGGATGACATATTGCATCCATTCACAAAATTCCTTTGTGTTATTATCTCTAGATGACATCCTCATATTCAACAAAACTTGGGAGGAACATTTGAAGCATATTCAACAGGTCTTGGGCACCCTATGATAGCACAAGTTATATGCCAATTTGGAGAAGTGTTCCTTTGACATGTAGAGAATCCAATATCTAGGATGCATCATGGATGAGTAGGGAGTGCATGTGGATCTCTAGACAATATCCAAGTCATATGCGATTGGCCAGCTGTTGGAGTACATGGGGCAAAACCGAGGTTAATCATTCAAATACCAACAAAACCCTTATATACTGGCCCTTTTGGCATCACTTTCAAGGAAAGTGAATTCTCACTCGAGGTATCTAGAGGGGCTGCAAGAACCAAGGTTCTGTTGTGATGAGGGGAAGTGAGTCATCATTCATGTCCTTGCTACCATTTACTCATGTGTGTAGTTATCACATTTTAATACTTACTTTATCATTAAACATAATCTATGCACGACATTATAACATCATATGTGAGCTATATATTCAACATATATCATAAAACATCATAAATAAGAACACATCATAACACACATATTTACATGGTTCACCCAATTTGGGCTATGCCCACAATGACTGGCTTCTTATATTATTCATTAATAACTTTCTTAGAACTTTTCACTACACTACAAGATATGCAATAGTAACATCATCCCAAACCTACCTAGTCATTTTGTTGTAGTGCAAGTTCACTCCTAAGTCATACCTCATATTTATTCATTTTCTCAACTCCAAAAGCACTAGGAACTTACATATACCATCTCTCCCCCTCTTGCAAAGAACCATTTTACATATTTATACAAATTAATAGGGCTAATATCGTTACAAAAGTGGACCAAGTGTGCCCAAAACCCAATTGTTTTCCACCTTTTGCGCACTTCTCCATCACGCATCCTTTTGTCATACTCTCTAAATCCTTGAAGCCTTCTCCCGTCGCACATTTTGGTCCATCTTATAATTTCCTTTTACCCTTCAACTTCCTTTTCATGAAAATCCCAAAACTTATCCAAAATGCCTCTCCAACAGGCCCCCGACACTCACATGTGCCTCATCCCGAGCCACTTAGGATTATTTATAGTGTGCCATGAATGCATCGAAGTTTTCCTTCACTATTATGTAATTTTCCTTGAACTATATTTCCTTCTACAAAATGTGATCTAATGTTTCATCTGTAACGCAAGCCTACACCTTCTCGACACCTTCTTCAACTGCTTGTTTGACGAGTCCTTGAGTCACTATCACTTTGCATGCTTCTTCCTTTAAGACTTATATCTGTTGTACATGGGCCTACTGTTCCTCCCTTAGCTAATTCATTTATGAATATAGATTTCAATTCTTGTTCATCACAGTTACCACCTTTGTTGGTGCCAATGTGCCCATTTCTTCTTATAATTTATGCACCTTTCCCTACGAGTCTAAATCTTCTGACATATCCCCTTCTAATATGGCTCCCTCTGGAATAAGTGGCTCAACTAATAGATACCTTGATTCCTTCTGTAAGTGGACGTGTTCCACTTATGGATTTATTGGTGGGATATAATCCCTGGGGAATATTTTAGCCGAGGATGATGCCTCATGTGTTTCTTCGAATACCGACGGTGTTGTAGGCTAGTTGTGTCATTTCTTTGGTGTTGAGGTTGATGTTTCTGCTACCTTAGGTTCCATATTCCTCTGCGATGTTGGTTTCAACTTCTACCTAGTTCTAGAACTCTATTTTGGACGTTGTCTCTATACCTTCGGCTCTTCGGACGTGCAATATTCAACTCTCTATGGCGAACAATATTCCATTGTTGGTCCTTTGTGTTCCTTTATACTTCATTTCTAGATGGAGTTTCCTTTCGTGCCTAAAATCTTTGTCTAATACACTAATGGTTGTCATTCATTACTTGCTTTTATTACTCCATTAGTCAGTGTCTTCGGTGAATTATCCATTGGATTCTACAATCGGTCAAGATCTCCTACATTTAATGGTATGCGACACCACTACTTTGCCATCATGATATCTATTTACTATATGTCCCATCATGGATTGTGTTAAATGCACCTAAATTTCATCTGCGCAGTCTCGTTTCCCTGCACGTTCTCTTCCTTCTACACAATCCTGGATCCTTTGTTTGTGTTTCCTTCTACTTACTTTTATCTTATCTACGATAGTTTCCTACGTTTCCTCGTATATTCAACACTTATTTGCCTCCTCAACTTACAACCTCTTCCCTTTACTGGTTTCTTTATTTTTTTTATGTTTTTTCTTCTTTTTCTTTATTTTCTCTGTTTTTCCTTCTTTTTCTTTCTTTTTTCTGTCTTTTCCTTCCTATAGTACAATATGATACAATTTTAACCTGCGTAGATCCTCTTAGTACACGGAAGGACAAGCGTCCCTATACAGTTTCAACTGACTCCCTTTCAACAATCCTTCCATGAATTTTCCATCCAACTTCTCTAACTAAACAACCCCTGCATCAATCACATATCTGATCATGTATGTCCCTAGCCAGTTTTTCCTGAAATTTCTTGGGTGTTGTAAGAACTTTCTATCGTAAAGAAGTACTAGATATTCTATCTGGAAGTTCTTCTATTTGATGTGTCTATCATGCCATGCCTTTTCTCACGATTTCTATACTTGCTGATGGAATCCTACGATAAACTGATCTTCCCATTGTATTATTAACTGTGATATCATTTCTTCTATTGCACCCAAATATGTAAGGTTTGTCATCACAACAATGCGCAAACTTGGTACAATAAAATCCATGGGCATGACTTCTTCTTGACCATATGTTAACTTAAATGGTGTATGTCTTGTCAACTTATTGCATGTAATTTGGTAATCCTAATGCACTATAGGGCTCCTTAAATCCATTTCATCTTGCCCTACATTGCATAGCTTTGTCAGTGCATTCTCTAGTATTTTGTTGAAGGCCTCCATATGTCCATTTGCTTGCGGGTGATATGGAGTGCTCTTTCGATGTTGTCTATGGAACTCTTATGTTAGTCTTGCAATTGTCTTGTTCAAAAAGTGAGTCCCCCGGTCGGTCATAAGTATTTTAGGACACCCAAATCTTGTAGCTATGTTCTCAAACAAGGATTGCACAACTGTCTCTATGCTGCAATCTATAATTGGTTCCACTTCTTCCCATTTGGTCAAGTAGTCTATCGTGGAAATTATGTATTTGGCTCATGTTATTCTTGTTTGTGGGTTAATTGGTCTGAAAAAATCCACTACCCATTTTTCAAACATATGTAAGGTAACTTGCACATTCAGGCGAATCTCATCTCTTCATTATGGTCTTCCTACTCTCTGGAAAACATCACAGCTCTGCTAATATTCCTTCACTTCCTTATGGAGGGTAGGCCACCATATCCCTGTGTACAAGATCTTTTGTTCATTCGTATTTCCTGCATAATGTTCTTCTGCAAATCCATCATGTGCTTCTGCTAATATCACAGGTCTTTTGTGTTCTATAACACATCATCATAGTATGCCATTTATGCCTAACTTATATATGTTTCCTTTGATCTGTTGATAATCGACTGCTTTAACCACTAACCGTTTCTTCTGGGATACTGTCATATCAGATGGAGCCACTCCTGTACTCAATTATTAGACAATTTCTTCAAAATGGTCATCTACCATTTGGACTGAAAAAAATTGTTCATCTGGTAAGCTGCCATCTAGGTTCCCTGCATCTTCCTCTGTCATTATCCATGAAAAATGGTCTGGTCCCACATTAAATTTTCCTAGCTTCACAATAACTTCAAAATCATACTCCTAGAACAACAATAACCATATGCAAATTCTCCCCCTCCCCAACACCAACTTTTTCACTATATATATGAGTGCAGAATGGTCTATATACGTCTTGAAGTGGGATCCCAACAAATAATGTCTGAACTTTTGCAAAGCATACACCATTAACAAACCTTCCCTTTCTATCATCACGTATTTTTTCTTAGAAGTTGACAACTTCTTTTTAGAAAAATCAATCATATGATCTAATTATCCCACCCTAGGTTGGGATTACACTATATCGAGCATTATCGATGATGCATCCACATGGATGTAAAACTATTTTTTCCAATCCGAGGTTGCATATACTAATTTTTGTTTCAATACATCCAGACCCTTCTGATAGTATTTGTTCTTTTGAAACTTAGCTTCTTTCTTCAATAACTTCTCCATTGGGGTTGTAATCTGCACATATCCTTTAATAAATTTTCGGTAGTAACCTGTGTCCCAACGTTTTTCTCAACTGGCACACTTATTTAGATGGTGGAAAATTAACAATTATTTCTATCTTGGTTGGATCAATTAACAAACCCTGCTTGCATATCACATGTCCTAGAGGTATCCCAAACAATGCATAAAAAATACATTTCTTCAAATTAAATGAAATATGATATTGTCTACATCTATTAATGATCAAACTTAGAGTTTCTATGTGATATTTCAACAAGATAAAGACAATCCCATCATCTAGGTACACTTCAAGAAACTAATGAATAAAATCCTTAAAGGTCGTGGAAACCACTATATAAAAAACAACAGGTGCATTCTTTAATCCAAATGACATCATTGTGTATTGGTATCTTCCCCTTTTAATCACAAATTTAATATTCTGTTTGTCTTATGGTATCCTAAAAATCCATCAGTGAACGGGTATGCCTCCTATCCTCCCATGTTTACCAATACTTCATCCATAAAGGGGGTTAGGAACAGGTCATTTACATAGTCATCATTCAACTTTCTTAAGTCTACAAAAATTCTAATACCCCCACCATCAGATGTATCCATTCAAATTATGCAACAGGTTCAATTATACCAGCTTCTATCATCCTGTCAAGTTCTTCTTTCACTTTTTCACTTTTTCCTTATACTTTGGATTTAATCTGTAAAGTCTCTATCTTACTGGCTTAGGATCTCGTTTCAACAAGATCTTCATCTTGCCCAATTCTCCATCTATCCCATTCATATTTGAAAAGGTGGATGGAAAAATGTCTTGGTACTCTCACAGTAGGTCTGTGATCTTTTCCATGGTCTCATCACTCCAATAATCCCCAATTTCTGCAAACTTTGGCTTCTCCTTCGTGCCAATGTTCACTTTTCACACTCTTAAGGGCTTCGTGTATGCATCAGATTGAAGTGTTGGACCTACTATGTCGTGCTCCACTTCAATTTATGATACCTATACATTTATTAGGTCTTCTTATTCTCTTTCATCCTCGGTAACGTTATAACATTCCAACAATTCATGAGTTGTCACAGACTCTCTATGCACACTGCATGTAGGTACTATTCCTATTTGTACTTCTTCCATAATTTTTTTACCTGTAATGACTTTTAAGACTGCATCAACTAAAGTTGACTCAGATTCAAAATTAAATGTTACCTTAAAGTTTTGGATGAGCTCCTCCTAGTCTGTCGTTCCTATGCGCATTTCTATCTCTAAGTACCAACTCCTAGGAAATGTATCCAGCGTATGTATGAACCTGTGTGTCCATTCCTTCTTTGGCACTTGCCTCTAAGTTGTAATGCATCATGCCACATGGTCCTTCGGATCGCTCATTCCTATATGCTTGGGCATAATATTCTCGATTCCAAACCTTATTTACATCAGCGTTTTGCAATGTTTCCAATCCTTTATCCCTTCCTTATGGGTTTTCTACCATCTCCCTGGGATCACTCTTAGTGAAACACTAACATTTTTTTGTTTAGGTATCTTCATCTCAAATTCATTGAAAAATTAACTTACCTCAACAAATCCTTCTAACTTTGGTGCATCTCGTACCTCTGTTTTGATCCGACGTAATGAGTGAGTATTGCACACACACCTTCTATTTGACACTTCATGCAACCAATGCTTCCATTGTTCAAGTCCCTTGTCCGATTCTGATGCATAAGAAATTATGCTTCTCCAACTAAGTGCACCATCCATAGTGGGGTTGACGCAGTAATCCATGTGCATTCTCATGTTATATAAGTTATCAATTTCCTTCTCTTGGGCTCCACACATCTTCTTTCCTCCATAGGATCTAATGGAACAATGAACTTTAAGCTTCCTCCTTCACAAAAAATTTCTCTTTTCTTTAGGTTGATGATTGCTTGATTATCGAAGGCCCAATCCACTCCAAACAAAGATGGGTATGGATTAATGTTATCCACAATCTTGATGAATTCAGAGTAAGCTACACTACGCACTCTGTGTATGTTCACCTATACTCCTACCAGTCTTCTGATCGATATTATCTTATGTTGGTTAGCCAAAATCAACTGGAAAGTTGACCAAATTAACTTCAGTTTCCCCATCATCTCCCACGTCTATCTTGGAATAACATTGACATCTAATCCTAAGTCCAAGATGACATTATCCATGTCATATTATCCTATATACACACTTAATATGAACTCTTTATTTGTATAATTCTTACGCAAGACTTGGTTTATTTCTTTCTATGTCATAGCTACTTCTCTGTTCTATGTACATTGATCAACCATTTTGTGCAATGTATTCAATGTTGTCTCATCCTGCATCAATTCTAAATAATGTTTTAGAAATTATTTCAAAGTGTTTACCTTCTCGATTGGCTTGTCTGGAATAGTGCGATCATAAACCAACGAAATATCATACATTGGTGGTGTCTTTGATGTAGAATCTATCTAGTATGGTCCTAGTATCTCCTTCCTTTATTGATGATAAGTTTCCCTTTCTCTCTGTGGATTAAATGCTAGCATGGGATCAACTTATTTCCTTATCCATTTTTACACTCCCTTTCCTTTCTCTGTCACATATGGTTTGTTTCTCATCCCACTGTGCGTAGCAACTTCTACTCTTGGTTGATCGTCACATTCTTCAATGACTATGATATGCATGTTATGGTTCTGATTCTAATGTTGGTTCTCATTCCCTCTCTCCTTCCATGTCACTATAAATTGAGGACAATATTTTTTCACATGATCCAAGGCTCTGCAGTATGTGCATACCATGCAACAATTTGGGAAATATCTTGCTAAATGTCTCGGTTGATTGCATTTATAACAAATTATCGCTCCTTTTCCGCCTTGACCAAATCCTCCATGCCATTGAACTCTACCAAAACCTCCACATCCACCCTAATTGAAGCCTCTCAGAGTGTTATACTGTGGAATTCCTCCTTCTATTGTGACATTTTCCTCTTGAATTCTATACACATCCAAAGTGTGATCTCTCATCAACTTGAACGCATGACACTCTTTCTCATTGTGTCCTATCGATTTGCAAAAATCATAGAATAAATGTTTTTGGGTACTCTGATATTTTTGTAGTAAGGGATGACGAGCATTTGGATGATGGAGCCATGTATTACATATATCGCAATATCCCACTCCTCCTTCCAACAATTTTGGTGCTCCCGTGACCATATACTGCACGAAGGTTGGGCACTCTTCCTTCATATCGCCTTCTGTCTTTCATGTTATACACCAAACATGTTATTGCTTCAACTTCTCCTTTGTTATCTCTGACAATTGAATTCTCAATGCAACCAATTGTGATTGTACCTGCACCATATCCTACAAGAGATGCTTCTATTTTCATAGTGATTTCTAAATCTTTTGGATGCGATGTGAACTTCTATCGTGTTAAAAAACAACGAATGTGAAATAATAGACCTTCTGTAAACCATTCTCAATGCTACTCATTAGGAATCTAAAAGGTTAACCTACCCATTACATCTTTAAATCTATGGTCATATTCCCACACTGTCTCGTTATACACTTGCTTAATTTCCTTTAGTTATGTAATGTATTGAGATTCGGATTTCAGCTTCCTAAATTCCTTTAACAAATATTGTCCAATTTATGCCAAATTTATTGACTGTCTGGCCAGAGTAGTTGTCTGAAACTTCATATACCACAACAATGCTTGACCCTTGAACATGTGGCCAACTGAGAGAATTTCCGTCGCCTCGTCCTGGACATTATTCAGAGTCCATATTGTGTCACATACAAACAAGTGTTGGTTAGGGTCCTAGAACCATATTCCCCAAAAATCAGACATTCTCAACATATGGTCTATCTCTGCCATTGTATTAGGTGGTGTTCTTACACTTGGTGATGATGACTAACTATGGTTTGTTGTGCTTCTCACTATAGAAAATTTGTCCTCACCCCATGCAACTTTCTTAGATGAACTTTTTATTTCTCTATGCAAACTTGAAGTCCCTTTTTGTACCTTCCAAAGCAAACAAAATCATATTTTTCCACATATATGTGCCCTACTAGTTAGACAACATGCGTATATGCAAGTTTCACCACTATAGCCCAGGTACATCAGGTTTGGTGCTCAAAATAAAAAAAAATGTGTCGGGTTTCCATGTCACGTCGCGATATCCATGATCCTTGACCTTCCATATACTGGAAACGCTCCGAATCAACCCTTCAGTTTCATTTTGAAGGCTAAAAATTGAGCCATATCCAAGCCACGGGGAAAGAGAGAATTCGACTTTTGAGAGAAAAGATACTCTGGAGAAATTTCACTTCACATTGAGTTTGCATGCCTTTATCCTTGAAAGTCAGAACACATTGTTTAACCCCCAAGCTCTTCCTTGTTTGATGGAGAACCTCATTATCTCCTTTATATGAGCTTTCCTTTAGTGGAGGATTGAAGTGGTGCAGGCCCAACTGGAGGGACTTAGTTTCTCGGTTCTGATGTGTGTTGTTACAAAAGTTTGTCACTTATACACTTATGTTGATCATTTTTAATATAAATACTCTTTTCTTGTCCAATTGATATCTTAAAAATATTTGAATTATTATTCCATGGGTGCATTTGTCATGAATGTTAATGAATTATGTTATTTTATATGCTAGCATTATATATTATCACCATATTCTTGTGTATCTTGGTTTTTGTGGATAAGTTGTAGGTATAAAGCTTTGAGTTGCATTCTCAACGATGGTCTTCATCGAACATCTGTACGAGGTAGGCTCTTGATCTTGTCCTGTTAGCATTTCATTTATCCAACATACTTGGGCTTAGACTTGATTTATGCATGTCATTCCATCTGTTGTGGTTTACCCTATGTCATAGAGAGATTTTCCTTGTAACAAAATTGGCAACCATACTGGGGATTGATCTTCTATTTTGGGTTTTTGAGTGTTTTTCTCCTTGAATTTCTCTCTGTTAGCCTAAGTTTCCTTGTCGCTTGATTTCTTGATATCCTTTTTTTACTTTGCATCTAAGTTTCTTGGCTTAATCCTTGCCCTGGAAGTGTTTTAATACATATACACATCTTCCCTTGACAGATGCATACATATTCAAGTTGTCCTTCTATAGGGCATGTACATACGTAAGTTTTGCTCAAACAGTCGCGTACATCATCTTTTTAGGATTTCGAGTTGAGCTTGGTGTTTGTTGGGTGAGTTTGAATGGTTTCTGTTGTTCATGAGTCTATACTTAAGGCTTAGAAGTACAATGTCAAGGCATCCGAAAGTGGTTAAAAGATGGAGAAGGGAGAAACGTCAACCTTCGGAGAAGGAAACTAAGGGAGATTTTGTCGTTGGCGTTGTTTGGCTTCTAACTGCTCTTGGATAGTTATATCTCATTCAATGACTGCCCATGATTGTTCAAGTTCGGCCTGGTTAGTTTCTGTTTTAAGGATGGTGTTGAATAGGTTTAAAGTGATATGTGTTTGGTCCAATAGTCCGGGTTCAACGTTAGGCTGAGTTGGTATAGGAACTGTCATGGGGCAACAGCGCAGGTAGGAAAAACTTTAGAAAGGTTGAGTGTTGTCTCAGTTGGGTCTTATAAAAGAGAACTTACGGTTGCAGAAATAAAACATAGATGAAAATATAAGGCTCGTTCCTGTAACTGTATTATATTTTAATAAAAGGCGTGAGATGAGAGAAAAACATAAATCCGTTTACGGTGTGAAGTTCCTACCAGGGGAAAATTTCGCAATATAAACAGGAGAAGAAAATATGTAAGTAAATAACCAATGTAACAAAGAATACATGTAGAATTCCGAAACTGCAAATTGGTCTTACACAACTGATAGCTGGTGCAGAGGAAAGGAAATAAACAATTACAGAAAACCCAAATTCATTCGTTATAGTAGTGGTCGTACTAAAGTATAACGAAGCACACCAATTATGAATATGAATTGAAAATGAAAATGAGGAACAAGAAAGCAAACTTGTAATACAGTAGTGACAGAATTGAGAATCTCGGATCTGCTTGTATTAAATCTCAATGTAAAAAATCTCTTACAAAATCTCAAAAAGGGTCCAGCCCTATTTATTTCTCTCTGGGGTATATTTATACAATTTCTACAAAGCAGGTAGAATATCAATAGTCACAAAACTTCAGTTATGACAGAGTAATTTCCCCTACTCTGTCTTCATTTAGTGCCAGGTAGAATTTCCCCTACCTCTGTCTTCATTTAGTGCCAGGTAGAATTTCCCCTACTCTGTCTTCATTTAGTGCCAGGTGCTCGTCTTCGCGCGGACTCGGTGCAGGCGATACATCTTTCCACAAGCTGAGATACGAGCCGTGAAGGCTCCGCTTGATAGCTGGCCTCGACGAAGTAACATTCTTGGGCCAACTGCTGTAGCTTGTCCCCCATTTGTGCATCGATGATGTTGAGGGCACTTAGCTGCTCGCTGGGATGGATCATGTGCTTATCAACGCGGGCCATGTCCACCATATCTATCTGAGAGATATCGGCCGAATCTCTCTCATCCTTCTCTTTCAGATCAAGTGAGATTTGTTCCACATTCATTTGTATCAATGTTTCTGTGTCGCCTCCATTGTCCATACCCAACAGCTCGCCGTCTATAGAATTGAAGGCTTCTTCTAATGAATTGGTTACCTTTTGGGCTTGCTCCTTACCCAGGGCAATGTTGTGCTCCCAATCTTTCAACAGAATATTACCTCTGGTTTGTTCTGGGATGGCGAGCCCGGGAGAACCTGCCGAAAATCTGTTATTCATGGCTATCACCACCTCTTGGAAGGCGACCCAAGCCGCTTCTACATCCCTCTCTCTGACATTCAGGTTCTCGGAAACCTGATTCATCAACAAACAATTCTCTCAGATCGCTCCCACTTTGGCGAGCAAATTCTGTTGTGCAGAAGAGATTCTGTCCCGAATCTCGATCGCTCGAGATTTAAACCTCTTGACATTGATCATCCTGCTTTCGGCGATCTCTACTTGAGCCTGCAGCTCTGAAATCATAGTCCTTTGTTGACCCACCTGTATCCGACCGTCTCAGACCACTAGATGTTCTTGCTCGAGCTTGGTTTTAAGCACCTCTATCCTATTTTTATCAACTAGTCGGGCCAGTTCTATCTCCGCACTCACCTAGCCTTGAACATTTTCCATGGCCGAGGCCAATCTGGCCTTGAGAGTCCTGATCAGGAGATTTTTCCTATTGAGTTTGTTCTTTAAAAGTCTGACCGAAAATTGATTTGCCAATGCATACGCTCCTAGCGTCCCTGCGATCTCAGTGGCGAATTGATCATTCTTTTTATTTTTTCCATTGGTCATGACCTTGAACTTCTTAGCAGTCGATTCTCCCTCCTGGTAGAATTCCCTTTTTACTACCGCTTTTCTCCTTTTATCAAAGAAGAACTCGTTCGGAGGAATTTCTTCTGCTCATATGGGCCTCAACTCCTCATTAAATATCCATCCTTCTTCGATATTCCCCTGCACCGACTGCAAGGGCGTGACAGAAGTGATGGGTTCCCCGATTTGTTTCATCGATTTTCTTGGGGTATCAACCGGGTTCTTCTTCTTTGGCGGTTCCGGGGTCTTTGTCTCGACTTCCAGATTCTGTTTCTTTGGTGGGTCCAAAGTCAGTACCTCAGCTTCGGGATTCTTTGTTTGTTTCTCCTCATCCTGGTGTTTTGACGAGTCAGGTATTGCATCTTTGGGATCTTCAACATCCCTCTGCTTTGTCTCGGGAACACCCGAACTCTCACCTCGCAACACAGCGGGGAGACCGCTTCGTCTATGCTCTTGGAATTTTAACACAACAGTTGTGTCCTCAGGTGCCAAAGATCGGATCCAGACTAGAACTTCTTCGTAAGACCTCGCCCCTCGGAAAATATCATCCGAGGGTGAGTTCTCATGCTCGAATCTCTTGAGCCCACAATTTGCTAAATGGTTGCTCACAACCCTCTGTGGATCATGTTTCTTATACTTGATGGAGACCAAATTCAGGTCTTCCAGGGCTGCAGCCTCGGCCTTTGCATGCCCAAAATCCAATAAAGAATAAGAATTCAGCCAAATGGGAAAAGACGACCACACCTTCTTTGAGTATCCTTTGAGTTCTTTACTTACCCTGCCAATTACTATCTGTCGGGCAACCTCGCGACAAGCCAGCTTGTCAGGGATGAACAATGGTAGCGCAAGTGGGGGAACAACAACCCTGAACACTCTGAAGTACGAGAACTATGCCTCCACGTACCAGTCCGCTATTCCACTCAAATTTGCAGCAATGTTGTTCGAGATACGAGGTGGTGGGTGACCAAAAATGGCGATATGTAGGGGTACCATCACCCAGTTGAAAATTTCGTATATGAAACTGTCTGCTTTATTTTCCCATAAATTTTCATGGTATACATGTATGGGCCTGTCTTCGGGCGGAGTCCAAGCCCAACTCATCAATGGGAATGGTTTCATGGAACATATCGCGTCCATGATATATGCGGACATGAAGAATGAGGAAAACCTCTCACTTTCCCTCTGCTCTCGATACTCTGTGACCCAGTTGGCCAAACTGTCCGAGAGTATCTTTGCCCAATTAAACGAGCAACCTTCTGCAACCCGAAACATCAGAGGCACCCACGCAATGAAAAAATACGATGTGTCCTCTCTCCCAAATAGTCGGCATGTCATCATGTCCACATACTTATACTGTGGCTCCAGTGAAGCGATTGAATAAATGCCCTGGTCATTTGCTCTGAATTTCGCGGTGCGCGAAACCCAATCCTTTATCAAACCGGGCATGGTTTTATCATATTGTGTGCACTCCTTTTCTTTGAATTCCTCCAGGAATTCAACACCATACATGTATTCAGACGTCATCGGGAGCTTATACATGGTTTGGATATGTTCCGGCCTAAAATTCCCGACCATGACCCGCTGCCCGTTCATGATAGTCCTGGTGGGTAGGTCTATGTGATCCAATGCCCATCGGATCATGTCATAATATGGGAGAAACCATGGTATGGATACTACCCTGTGCATTCCGGATTGGACAACTATCTTGTATTTAGTGTTTAGATCATCCTTTTCATTGTCGTCTGAGTCTAAATAATTCACCAATTCTGATTGCAGAATGTCTGAAACAAATGACCAGCTGGGGACCGAATCGACAATCCGGGGCGAAGTGTTGGAGACATTGTCTGAGCCTTGTCCCGCGACCTCGACATTCGCCTTTGCTTCTTTCCGTGGAGCCATAGCCGAAGCTTGCATTTTCACCCTTCTGCGATAGAACTGCGTATACATGCAGAAATTAATTCACTCAGAAATGACGAGCTCTGTGTGCTTATGAAAATGTGTTCATTATAATGAAATGAAACTCTTATATATATTTGAAAATTCAGTACTTTTCAAAATAAGCCTGTCAAATCGTAATTAGAAACAAATTTGTTGCGTAAAATATGATCTTATATGCGTGGATTTACCCCATTTCTTCATAAATGTCATAAATTTCTGGCGGTTTGACAGTCAGTTGAAGTATGGAGACAAAATGGCTACGTCGGGAAATGTGCAAGCCTCGAGGCGTGGGATATATCTTGTTTTAGCTTGATTAATCAAATGCTTACCAACTTTAATCAACTTCTCGTCGTTCGTTACATCGTGGATTTCCTTTTAACACTTTGAGTCTTCAACTCGCGAGATCGCGAGGACCGACTTTTGCTTAATTAATAGTAATCGTGATTTGGGGCATAATTAATTTTATAATCATTTTATTCGCCATATCGCAACTCGGAACCTCGAAGACAAGTTTCTGGGAGATTAGTATGCCGAGTCGCGAAACCGCTAGATGGCGATAATTAGGACTCAATTAAGGGGAAGAAAATCTTGGATTAGGTGATTAATTAATCATGTTCTAATTACATCGCGACTTCGTGAGTCGGGGTTTTAGATGCCGTAACTTTCGAAAAGATAGTGCCAAGTGGCGAAACGCCAAGAACAGATTTTAACCACGGTTAGCTTTTTTTCCTTTAACCCTTGACCAGGTTTAACCCGAAAGGGCCTCGTGTTCTCGGCTCTCGGGGCTATAAAAATAAAAATTTGGGTTTGGCGAACGCCGAGGCGCGAAACCCCGACGACGCCTAATCATGAGTCAAAGGATTTTACCCTGGTTATTGTCTTGAGTGAAATTTTAAAATGACTTCGGTGTTTTGTGACTCAGGATGCATGAACTTATGGATTATAGTATTCGACTTGCAAGATACTGAAATAGATCAAACGGAGGAAATCTTCTTACGAAAAGTAGGACTTGTTTCGAGGGTAGAAAAATTGAGCTGCTTGCGCACTCAAGCTCTTGGAGATCATCAATCTCTCGGAGGGGCAAAAGAAAACCATCTTATGATTTCCAACATCGAAATGAAAATTGTGACGGGTTAAAAAACAAGGGCGGCTCCAACAGTTGCTAAACCTTCTTGGGTCTCTGTCCTAACTGTTGAGTGCTTGCAGAGTGATAAGAATCCTTCTTATTGTTGAATTTTCGAGCGATATTCTTTCTTATCAAATTTTTCATTGGTTGTCCTTGCATATTGGTCGGACTGTTTTCTTCTTGGTATCCTGCTTGGCTTGTCTCTTTTTTCTTGCAGTAGGGCCTGTATATGAAGCTACTATTCAATCCTTGCATTTTCCTTTCTTTATATTGAAAATACAAAAAAAGATTGCTCATTTTTCATTGTGGCATTTGATCTTTTGGTTATTTAGTATTGATCTTAACATATGTGGAAGGATTGCATCTTATTTAAATTGTAGAATTGCATTGAAAGTTGCATTTGAAAAGATTACCATCTGTTGAGAATTTAATATTAGGACTTAGCACTGTGTTTACATTCATTTATTTGATATGCTGAGTCATAATATCATCAGTTTCACGACCACATCGCTTGAGTAAACAAAGGCATTGAAAGTAACAATGATTAATTAAAATTGATTAGAAACAATTTTATTTTGTAGAGTACACAAAGAAGCATAGGATATAGGGCCTTGGAATAGGATTTTGTGAGTAAAATTCTCCAAGGAAATTAAACTAAACATATGTGTCTGACCAGGGAGTGGCGAAATCCATTGTGTAATTAGTGACATTAGGATTCTCCTCTCACACCGAAGTTAAGAAAAAGGTCGCACAAAGTTGGTTGTAGATATAGCTATCTAATACCTTCTTAGCGTTAGAGATATTTCTGGGGATCTATTCATATTTGGGGGTCTTTCTAGTACCTTTACCTCTGTGAGAGGCGGTGATTTTGAGGTTTAGGGCTTTGTTACATTGCCCATATGGTGGACCTAACTTACGAAGGTTCTCCTATGCATTTGTTATATCATGGTGGCTCTAGTTGCTTGGCATAGGTAGCCACATAGGTTACTTGCAGGGGTTATTATGCAGGTACCCTGAGTTAGATAAGGGTCGGGAAGCACACAACCTTTATGGAGGATTACCTCTCTAGGGGGATCTAACCGAATACATTGTTAATACCATGAGGGCCCTTATAACTAATTCTGATACCTCCAATATTTTTAGTGGAGTCTCAGGCCCCTCTTGGGCGAGACATACCTACTCTAGTGAGGGAGGCCCCTTTTTAGCCACTATATCATGTTTGTGTGCATTGACCTTTTTTGCTTTACTTTGGTGTGATCTCTGATTATTAGTTGGCCTTAGGATTTTGTATTGCAACATNCCCTCTTGGGCGAGACATACCTACTCTAGTGAGGGAGGCCCCTTTTTAGCCACTATATCATGTTTGTGTGCATTGACCTTTTTTGCTTTACTTTGGTGTGATCTCTGATTATTAGTTGGCCTTAGGATTTTGTATTGCAACATTAGTTTTCATTTCTATGGTTAGTGAAGCCCCTGTGACTCCCGTAGTTAGCACTACCCAACCCATGGTCTTTTCTCATTCCACGGGGATGAATCGTTTTTTATTTCTGAGTGATACGCCGAATCATGATACTCAACCAATAACTTGGTACTCTAATCATTTTTCTTTTGGTATGCTAGACATGTCTTCACACTTTCCATCCTCTATCTCATCTTCTTATGTGAATCCTAGTTTTGGGTATGGGGGCATGATGCCTCCTTTTTCTCCCTTTTCATTTGGTGGGGGTCATATCCCTCAAAAAAATCCCATGGTTGGAGGTTGTAATCCTTCTTCCTCTTGACCCAATCCTAACTTCACTTTTCCATGAGAAAGTGCTCAAATGGAAGGTCCTTCTACTTATTGCATCTCGTCCATCTATCCTTCTTTCTCTATGCTGGTTGCTACGAAATATTTTCTCATGGAAGACCTCCTTCTATCCTCTGGTGTTTTATCCAGGGGGAGTCAGTTTTATAGTATGGGAAACCCCCTTCATGGATTTCCTTCATCTGGGGGAAACATATATCCTCACCTGAGTAACCCTTGTCATGTCGCTTTATCTTCACAAGTGGATTTCTCGGTGATGATTCCCTTACAACCCTTTATGAATCAGTTTGGAGGAGGATACCATCCTTTTGGACATGGCCATGGTGTATAAAATAACCCTTCCTGTCCCTCAATCTCTCAAAACCAGTCTTTCTTGGAACCTTAGTCTCAAATGCCGCAACCAACCGTTGCTAGTCATGTTGGAAGCACAAGTCCTATCACTGCGAGTCATACTAACATTATATAACCAAACTCTGTTAGTCATGTTGGAGATAGGTCAACAACCTCTGCAAGTCATGTTGAATACATGTAACCAATCACTGCAAGTCATTCTAGGGGATCAACTCTAGTCACTACTAGTGACACTGCACATACATCACCAACCTATGCTAGTCATGTTGGGGATTCATCACCAACCTCTGCTAGTCATGTTGGGGATTTGTCAACAGCCTCTACCAGTCATGTTGAATATCTACTACTAACCTCTACAAGTCATGCTAGGAGCATGTCACCGACCACTGCAAGTCATATTCTAGGCATTGATATGATTGAGAAGCCTAGACGTATAGGCCGTAAGTCGAAGTTCCTTTGTAGACTTTGCAAAGGAGGTCACCTAACTCGCTTGTGCCCTACTACCGTTGTGGTACGAGAAGCACGATCCTTTCCTGGGGTCCCTTCGGGTTATAAGTCATATTTGGTTTCCTAACATTATAATCCTTCTTTGGTTGATACAACGATTGTGCCGATACAATCTTTGGCTGACACTACTCCTGTTTTTGGGAGTGATGTGTCTCTTCACCATGTTTTCTCACATCATGTTCAACCAATGGTCATGTCGATGAAATATTCGACTGACACCACTCCTATTTTAGGTAGTGATGCATCTATTAACCATGTTGTCTCACATCCTTTTCAACCAGTGGTCGTGTCGATGAAATCTTCAACCGACACCACTCCTATTTTGGGGAGTGATGCATCTCTAGACCATGTTATATCGCATCCTATTCAACTAAGGCTTTAAGAAGTGGTCGTGCCGATGCAATCTTCAGTTGATCCGAATCTTCTCTTGGAGAGTGAAAAGTCTAAGGAAGTGACATTGTTGATACAATATTTGGCCAATCCCACTCTTCTTTTGGGGGGTCATGCGTCTTTCGACCATGTCCTTAGAATTTATAGTCCTATACCTTTTGAACAAGGGAGAATTCCCCTCTCTCCAAGTACACTCCCTCTAGGTCCTAGGATGGTTTCCTTTGATTATAATGATATTGTAGATGATGGATCCTCTGCAAGTATTTTATCCTCCTTGGCTTGGAAATTTTTGGGTTCTCCCAAGCTTGTGTTAGCTACCTGTGAGTTGCTAAATTTCGACAGAAGTCCTGTATGGGAGCTTTGGCCTCCCCCATGATATGTTGCTTAGTACAACATCTTCGAGCAGGGATGATTTTAAGGATGGAAACTTATTTTAAAATGTAGAAACCTTGGCGAATCTTACTAATCCTTCATATGCCAACTATAAATATTTGGCGATATTTTTATAAAAATATTCAAATTTCTAAGGCTTTTATATAGATTTTATAAAAAATTGGCGTTTTTTAAAGTAAAATAGTTTTATCCTATAGAATTTGGGAAAATCATTTTTAAAATAGTGAATCCCATCTTTGGAAAAACCATGGAAAATTAGCCCATGAGTGAAATTTAGCGCCTAAAATCATCCATGTCCTCGAGTCTTAGTTAATATCTTTTCCGACTCTCTAAAAAAGTGAAAAGATTGTTGAGTGAACTTGTCTGTTTCACACTCGTTAAATGGTTTTCAAAGGACATCTATTTGGTGTAAGTTTAACCCTTTTTCGGACCAATTGGACTAATTATGAAAAGGAACAGTCTAGTCAACATTGGCTAGAAGATTTATCCTGGGTATTGTTTTATACTTTTTCGGGCCTAGGGGACTAAATCTATGAAAAATGACATTATATGGAGTTAAGTTGTAATTGCATTGCATTATCTTGTTTGCAGTATTGAGCCTATTTTCAGTTCCTCCTTTCTCATTATAAGCCTCTTACCTTAGCAATTTACATCACTAGCCAAGAATTGCATTATTTATATCATTTGTATCTTGACAATCTGTACCCTAAGAGGAAACATTCCCCGAGTGTCCATACCCCACATGCACTTCCTTTCATTGAGCGTAGGTATGTTCCACTGTTTGGAGCTAGTTTCTTACTCGCGACACTCTTTTCCTCTCTTGTATCATATCATTCATTTGCCTATGAAAAAACAAAATACGGGCGAGAAAATAATATTATCTCATATTGGCAGAAATCGTGTTGCCTTTGAACATAGAACAAAAATTTGAGTCCATTGTCATCCAAAGTTTGGGTTTAGTATGAACTTAGGAAGCTGATCTCATTACTTATATTTTAATCCTTCGACTGGTTATTCTTTCAGTCCCTATGGAGAGTTCGTTGATGCCTCCTACATAACCAAGATTTATCATAAAGTCTTTGTTGCCTGAGTTATCCATATGTCTCATGCTCTTGTTCAAAGGATGTTTATAAGCATGTTTCGGCCATTTCTCAAAACTCTTGACTTTGCATGTCGTTCATACCCGTAGTGTGTCTCAGAGTCACATGAAGTTGTAGTCCTACCGTGCACCCTAGTCTTAATTTCATTATGGGTAGGTAACCTTGAACCCAACAGTTGACATCTCCTCATTGGTCGTTGACTGGGGGGTTTACCTTGTGTTCGACAACAAGAAATCTATTCACACATTGGGATTCATGTAGTGTCTTGGATTCCATTAGCCTTATTGGTGGTTTCCTTTTCTTTATTGGAAGTCTTCCTTATTGGATTCTATTCAGAGGATATTTTTTGTGCACTACTTGCATCTGGTGCATGCAAAAGACGCACAAGGTCCTTTATTGGATTCTATTCAGAGGATATTTTTTGTGTACTTCTTTCATTTGGCACATGCGAAAGACTCATAGGGTTGTTGGTTCATGAAGATCATATTCGTTTGAGTTCCTTCAAATAATCAAGCTATTGCTTTATACCTTGTGATGACTAATGAGAGATGCCTTTAATGCTCTCCTTTTAGCGTGTCTCCTTCCATCGACTTCACTTAATCTATTATGGAAACAAGGCCTAGACCTGCTGAGTACCTAGAGGCTTGTAGTCAAGTGTGTTCTTCCACCATGACATAGTTGGGAATACATCAATGTCTCCCCTCGATCAATGATTCTTTCCAACCTGCTAGACCTCAACACCTTTATTCAGACTTGTAAGACTGTACTTTGATGCCTTGATACCTATACTTTCATTATCGTAGGTTGTCTCGTGATTGTTAATCCAGAGTATTCCTTAATGATCGGTAATCAAACTAAGTCTCATTGTGTTCAACATCAACCCTCTATTCACATAATGTAGACTTGAACCTTTGGAGGATAGTGTGTAGAAGACATGGAGCATCAATTTATAGTAGCATATTTTCTAGGTTGTTGCTAACGTTCATTGGACCAGTACGTATATGACTTTAGTGTCATGGGAGATCAGATTGTACCCATTGTATATAGATATCTTCGTATTGATTTTGAGACTAGTTTCCATTGGCCTTGTTCATGACTATGACAAACTATGGAAGTTCACTTGTATCTCTATTCATGGCCATGAATAGATATTTGGTATATTTCCACATGGGATTCACAAGTAATTCATATTTGAATCCATGTGTACAAAGTCATTATGGATTGTAATATTCTCATGAGGAAACTAGCACTTCCAAATGAGTCTCCATTACTCCACTTCTAGGAATTATAATGTGTTTCAACCATCGTGGGATAATTCTCTCACTCCTCACACATTAGGGTTCCTATGTTATATCAAATTTTGCCTCACCCCATGAAACTTTCCTTTTGGATGGTCTCCCTACTTCCCTATGCATTCTTGAAGTCCCTTTTGTACATTCTAGAGCCAAAATCATATTTTTCCCACATATATCGTCTCTAGTAGTTAGGACAACGTGTGTATAATGTAGGTTTCACCACTACAACATGTGTACATCGGGTCATGCTCAAAAATTAAAAATTGTGTCGAGTATCCATGTCACCACAAGATTCATGACCTTGACCTTCCATATATTGGAACGCTTCTTAACTCCACCCTTCAATTCCATTTTGAAGGCTATAAATTGAGCTTGCTATCCAAGCCGTGGGGAAATAAAGAATTCAAATTTTGATAGAAAAGATAATTGAGAAATTTCACTTCACATTGAGTCTCGAGATCCCTTATCCTGAAAGGAATACATTGTTCATCCCCAAGCTCTTCCCTCTTTGATGGAGAACCTCATTGTGTCCCTTACATGAGCTTGCCTGGTGGAGGATTGCGGAGGCCCAGTCGAGGGACTTAGTTCCTGGTTCTAAATGTGTCGCTACAGTTTGTCACTTGTACACTTTTGTGGATCATTTTTAATAGAAATACTATTTTTCTTGTCCAATTGATATCTTGCAAATATTTCTACTTTTTATTCCATGGGCATGTTTGTCATGAATGTTAATGGATTATGCTATTTTATATGCTAGCATTATATATATTATCACCATATTCTTGCATATATTTCTTTGTTGAGGACAAGTTGCGTGTATAAAGATTTGATTTATGGCTCAACGTTGGTATTCATTGAACATCTGGACGAGGTAAGCCTCTGATCTTATCCTCAAGTAGCATTTCCATTTATATATCATACTTGGGATTATAGTTGATTTCTCCAGTCATTCTTCGCTGTGGTTTACCCCATTCCATAAAGAGGTTTTCCTCGTAACACTTCTCCCACTATTTTAACTATTGCTCTGACTTCCTCCACTTATTAAAATTTATCTTGAACAAGTCTTGTTTCCTACTTCAATCCTTAATGACACACAAGGAGTCGTGGGTTTGAGGCGTATCTCCACTATGAGATGGGATTCCTTCTTCTGGGAAGTACAGATTATCGCTTTCTGTCCTTTTCCTTTTTCCATATGGTGTGCTATGAAGTTCTACGCATGGGTCACTTTCCTCGAATTCTATCTGTTTCTCTCCTTTTCCAACCACAGACTCCTTCTTACTATATATAGACCTTTCCTACAACAGAGTACTCCATTATCTCCATATAATTCAATATTATCTCTCGACATCCTCATTCCATCTGCTCCTTACTCATCCTTCCAACTTTCAAACCATCCTCTAGTCATCCCCCAATATCCCTATGTGCACGAAGGTGCTTAGCTATCATAATCCATCTTCATGACATTATTATTGCATAGTAACATTTTTATCCAAGTATATAATGTGCTAAGATATCTTCCATGTAGACCCTTTGAAGAATTATCTCTCCATGACACTATAATACTAGGTACAACCTATTGCAAAAAATCTATAATATAACCCCAATATATTATTCTCAACTGTGAATCTATCACATGTAGAAACATTATTACTTATCGTATTGAGTTTTCTGATCAGTTCAAGAGTCCAGTTTCTCAAGGATTCAACTCTATATCTCCCAATGTTCTCCACTATCATTTCTAACCATTCAATAAAAAAATACAAAATTCACCAAAGAAAATTTCATGCATCTGTAAACACAACTTTGTAACTACTATTCGTCGTTGAGTCTAGGGTTTCTATTTTGTTCTCTGGAAAAGCCTCATTTCTTTCTTTATAGATATTCTTCAATATATTCTATTCGCTCTCTAGAAAATTCTCGACATGCCTTGTCCCTCGACATGAACCATTTGTTGGCATGCAAGGAGCAGAACTTGGGTTAATCATTCAAATACCAACAAAACCTTTAGATACCAACCCTTTGGCATCACTTAAAGGGAGTGAAGTCTCATCCGAGGCATATAGAGGGGATATATGAACCAAGGATCTACAGTGATGAGGGGAGATGAGGCATCATTCATGTCCTTGCTACCATTTACTCATGTGCACAGTTCTCATAGCTTAATACTTACTTTATCATTAAAAATAATCTATGCAATCTATTATTATAACATCAAATGTGACTGCATTCAACATATGTCATAAAACATCATAAATTACAACACATCATAACACACAAATATATATCGGTTCAATCAATTTGGGCTAATACCCATAATGCCTAACTTCTTATATTATACAATAACAACTTTCTTACAACTACGCATTATTCTACAAGATATGAAATAGTAACATTTGCCCAAACCTACTTGGCCATTTTGTCAGAAAAGGATTTCACTCCTTAGTCATACCTCAGATTTCTTCCTTCGCTCAACTCCAAAAGCACTAGGAAATTACATATACCATATCCTCCTCTCATAAAGAACCCTTTACATATTTATACAAAGTTATAGGGTTAATCCCATTAGAAAAGTAGATCAAGTGTCCCAAAAACTGAACCATCGCACATCCTTTTGTCACACTCTCTTACTCATTGAAGTCCGCTCCCATTGTGAATTATGGTCCATATTCAAATTTCCTTTTACCACTCGACTTCCTTTTGGTGCAGATCCCAAAATGTATCCAAAATTCCTCTCCAACACCGGTCTTGAAAACAATGACCAAGCTCCACAAATTATTGGGCCTCGTCAACCTCTACTACCAAATAGGTGTTGGAGTTCTCTCATATCGCTTGGGTCCTAAGATATGTGAGAAAGGGTGGAGCAATTACCAAGTTTGTGTGGGATACATCCCAACATAAAGCATTCCCAGTATTTTTAAATTCCATCTTTTCTCAACACCAATACTTATTCTCGCTGTAACCCGTGAACGTAATTCATTTGAGATTGAGACAAATTATTTAGATTATGTTATCAGTGCAATCCTCACTCAACATCATGCTGGCATCCGATAGCCTATCACAGTAAAACACTTTCTTATGTTTTTCACAGATACCCCACCTATTACAAAGAGATATACTCCATTGTGCAGGCATGTCGAGAATGGAAGCATTACATTCCAGGGAAGGAAATGATCATCCACATTGATCACATGCCTCTGTAATTCATGCAGACACAAGAAATGTTACAGAATGACCTCCATCATAATTGGTTCATGTACCTGTAGTAGTCCCACTTGAACATCAAGTACAAGAATGATAGCACAAACTATGTCACATATTACCTCAGTCAACCCCCAATTATGGCACTAACCATAATTCTTAACTCATGTGGGCATGAGATGTGCAGGTGACCACAATTATATAATACTGACTCTGAATTTTATTCTAGCTATCATACATTGAGCATAAGAAAAATAGTTCCACACTTTCATCTCCAGGATGGATTTCTATTCTATTTCATCTATCTTTGTGTTCCTTCAAGAGAGCGTGCAAATCTGATATGGGAATCTCATTACATTTGGGTAGCATGACATTTTGGTGTAGAAAAAACATTGGCAGTACTGCAAAATAAATTTTAATTGCCGAAGTTTCGATAATATGTCCACAAGTACATCCGATCCTGCACTACCCACGTCATTGCCAAGCCTGCCATCAAGCAAAAGGAGCTATAAACCCCTATTCCTACTCCATATATGCCTTGGGAGTCCATATCCATGGATTACATGTCTGGTCTACATTCGACCAAGCATGGGATTGACTGTGTCTTTCTGGTCATTGATTGATTTTCTAAGATGACAATTTAAACACCCATTAAGAAGAGAATCACAATCGAGGCCACCACCAAGCTCTTCTTTGAACATGTTTGGATTCATTTTTGGATCCCATGAACCATTATCTCATATCGATATAGTAGTTTCCTAAGCACTTTTTGTTCTAGCCAATGGTTGATGATGGACAACAAGATGACCAAATTGACTTCCTTCCACCCATAGACTGATGGACAAACAAAGGTAGTCAACAAGATGATTTTCCATATCTCGAGGATGTACAATTCCAAAATTCCACACACATGCGATGAAATCCTTCCTTATTTTCAACATAGATAGAATAGATCCCTCCAAAACTCTATTGGCCACAACCTTTTTCAGGTGTGCTTAGGGTTCCAACCATTGGCCCCAATTGACATAGCTCTACCCATTGCATCTACATAGGAAGATTCCTCCCATACTCAGATTGAGGTTGATCGAGCAACCAAATGTTTTGAGTGAATCCATCACATCCAACGACAAGTTCATGATATTTTGTTGAAATCCAATGCCAAGTACAAGCAGCGCCACAATGAGCATCGAGTACCACACAAGTTTCAGGTGGGAGATAAGGTATGGTTGCATTTGTAGAAAGAGCGCTTCAAAAGACCCCATCAGAAGCTACGCCCACTCTGATACATGAATTACACCATCACCAAGGATGTGGGTGAGAATTATTTTGAATTAATCATTCCTCCTTTCCCTGGCTTGCACCCGATATTTAATTTGGAATTGCTTCGACCATATTTTCTAGCTCTCTTGAACACTTCAAATCCGACCAGGAACTTGGCCCCTACAAAATCAATCATGAATGCATTGAATAGGAGTTAATTTTTCAAAGCATAGACAACAATATTAATAGAACCCACCAATAGAACATCCAACTCTATCAGGTCGTCAAAACAGGGAAGTTTCTTCATCAGGGAAAGTGGTTCAGCAGGAGTCAGAATTAGCAAACTTTTCCCCATCTAATGAAGGGAATTGATGCAATGGAGAACATTGCTTCCTAAGGAGGGAGGGATGATCCAGGTGGACATTGATGGACACCCACATATTCCACTAGATCAAATTATAGTTTCCATATTGACATTTTTTCTACATTGTTTCGGGTCCCAAACTTCCAGGTTCATTTTGAGGCCCTAAACGACATTTGTTTTGACTTGGCAATGCCCAATAAAACCATGTTGTGATTATTAGGACATTTGGAGTGTGTAATCGGATAGAAATTTCCAATGGGTTATTGAGTGACTCAAACGAAGATCGTATGCAATAGTTGCACCCTCGGGAAGTTGACGTATCAACTACCCCCATCCGGGCCCACAAACCTTTTGGCGTTTTATATTTTAGGGTTAGGATTTTGGATGTTTAGGGTTTTATCATTTATTATTTATGTTAAAAATGCCTTTGGATCCTCATTGTAATCATATTATTGTGAATGAGAGTATCTGACACATTTCTCTTTAGAGATAAGATACCACCATTCTAACTAGCTTGTGTGATTTTCATTTTATAGTCTTTTGTATTTCAGACAATCATTAATAGAATCTGAGTTTTACTGTATTACTAGGTTCCTTGAAATATCTTTGTGTATCTTTGTTATATTTATTCCTTCATGTAGTTCTAAAAATAATATGGATCAAGAAAGGTAATCCAAAGGAAAACATGACATGGTGATTGAATTCTCTGAGAAAAGATGCAGGGAAGAGGGAAATTGAGCTCTGTGAACCATGCAATTGTTCAAAATGAATATTTTCCAAATAACATCAATTTATGTAAAAACATTTCTAGATGTTATAGGTATAGGCCAAATTTTATTAATGGGTAAGAAGGAATTCATATATTCATGATAGTGCCTATGCAAGGGTATATAGGGACATTTGTAATATAACAATGTGGCAATATAAATAGGATGAATTCTAGCAATAGGGTAGTGTTGATGAGAAAGGGAACACTTAAGAAAAAAATTCTATGTCAAGAGCTTATTGACTGGATGACCATGGAGTTTAATCATTAGTAAAATGGTAGTACAAAGATGGACATTTATGAAAAGGTGTTGGAATATTCATTAACAAAAAGTATTGATGATGTAGTATGTCTACTCGTGAATAAAGACAATTTGAAATAGGAGGAAGGGAAAGAACTTGATCTTTTAGATGACATAGGTTATAAACTAAAAAATTCAATTTAGCACCAAAGTAGTTATTTCTTGCAAGAAAATAACATGGAAGCAGGGTAGATCTTGTAGAAGTTGGTCGAGGAAATAAATATTTACAGGGAAAGTAATGGAAAGTGTATAAAGAGCTCAATAATAGTAGAACAAAATAATTAGTATTCAGCTATTACAAAGTATAAATGAATTTCAAAGGCACATCAACAAGGATTCTCACATAGGACATGAAGCTAGTAGGTGAATACTATATTAGCATGTTGTTGACACGAGAACAAATCCCTCCAAAAGACATGGGTATTCCCTGGTATGAGGTCCAAATTAGACTATGCTCCATTCGGATTAGGAAACCCATCCAAATTCTAGGCTGACTACAATTACTGAGTTGGGGGGTTGAATGAATGGTTCGTATGCAAGGGGGTATGAAAATGAAAATTAAAGTAATTTCAAAAATGAAATCTATTATATCCTATCTTAGCTAGGAGAAACTAAGCATAATTGACAAACAACTTTAAATCCTAACAATCCCTGCAATAGCTTTCTTCCAGGTAGTTATTAGAGAGAAACAAGGGTTAATATCATAAGCATACAAAAACACATCCAGATAAGTATAAGCTATGCATTCACATACATAAAACTTGTTCATCATCTCATAACAAACAATAAGAGAGAAAAAAAACAACTACATAAAACTTATGTTCACAAAAGACAAGTCTCTAAGTGAAACATAATTCTTACAATGTTTCTAGATAGCCTAACATTTACTTGAAATAGTTCAAAGAAAACCACCATCAGAAAAAACAATATTTCTCTCCAAAAAATTGGCTCTTAGGGATTCTCAATATTATTTCATAAAATTAGTTCCCCAAAATTACAATGTTGAAGAGCCCCTTGAAAGTGGGTCTCTTCCTAAATTTATAACTCCCTAAGTACTCCCTATTGGGGGTTCTTGGGTTTTGCAAGAAGGAGTTATATGCATTTTCATCTCCACCTTTCAATTTTATTTTCCTAAGTTACAAAAGGTACAAAATTGTGTAACGGTGATAGAAAAATACAAAAGAGAAGGCCGTTGAGAATAATTTCAGATTTGATGTTGTGTCCCTTTCATTTATCCTTGTCCTTCAAGTAGACTTCCTAGATCTCATCTTGTCCTAAAATGAAAACAATTTTGCAGTAAAGGAGTGACTCTGTGGTGGCCTCGCAAGAAACTACATTATGTGAGAGAGTCTTCATGTCCCTATTTATATTAACCATGGTGGCTTGGATCATATTTTGTGTTCTTGATGGCCTCACGAGGTGGTTTTACATCAAGTCCACTATCACTTTGGTGACAACCCTGGCATCTATTTGTCTCTGCTTAATGTTTTGTTCGAACTTTGAAAAACATTTTTCATCAGTATTCATCTTTCCTAGCTCTTCAGTCCATGGAAGATGGATTTTGTGAGCTGAGATGTGTTCTTCATTATGAATATGTGATCATAGAGTATCAATGAATTCTTCAAATATTTTCAACCTTTTCACCAACCTATTTGAAGTTATCGAGTGCAACATAATTAATATTTCTTTCCCACTCTAATATGCATAGTAGCCCGCAAGGGTGTAGATAGATTGGCAAGTGCCATGTAAATGGAAGGAAATATGTAAAAAGAGGTCTCAAGGTCGATTCTCACCCCGATTTACTCAAAGGGCGTGCTTGCGGGCTGTGCATTTCTCCCTAGGGGTTATAAGACAACCGACAGGATTTGACCCCGTGTCACATGAGTACAATACTGTCGTTGTTACTGATTCCCCTAGTTACAATATATATATATATATATATATATATATATATGCATAGTAATTCTACTCAAGCATCTAGATTCTCAGTAATCCATCGTTGCATCTTATTCAAACTTTATTTGATGGTAGCAAATTCTATATTCTTGGCCTAGGATTTGTTATGTTGTGCCATGATCTGTGTAGCTAGTTGCTGGGAGAATCGCAGGTTTATGTACATATCTATATCCAACTTCTATAGTTTTATCCTAACTCCCTTGATGCAGAACTTGAATTCTCTGATGATCGCCCTTTTTCTTTTACTACGCCTAACCTCTTCTTCCATCTCTCTGATCCTTTCATCTTTCTCCTCATTCTGGCACACCAAATATTTGATATTATATTTCGAGGCCAATGTGAAAGCGATGCTAGCTGAAGGGATTGAAGGAACATAATCTCTTATGTTTTATTTTGCATTAGTTTTGATCATTACTGATAATGGGGTCTTTCTAGCCACTAGAAGTTTTCTATTTTTCTGCAACACTATTTTACCGGAAGCATTGTCAAATATGAAGGTGTTCAATTTGGATACCTTTCAGACCTTAGAGGGCATTAACATTCCCAATCCTAGCTCACTCAATGGGAAGTGTCCCCCTATGAGTGAGATATCAGTTGATGACCCCAGAATGTCTGTATCCATGGGAAATGTGTCGTCATTCCTTCCTTCATCCTTTTTTCTTTGTTATTTCTTGATCCACCTTCATTTATCAACAATATTATATATACATCCATCCTTGTATTTTTTTGTTTCTTTTTGAATTTTTGTACTTATTCGTTATTATGTTTTCGAATGTGGATTAAGGGTCACTATACTATCAAATTCTCAAGTTCGCACACCCACAAAACCATGTACTTATACTTAGTATTTCCCCCCCTTTCAATTTTTCTAACACTTAGTTTTTTTTC